>WSYH01007915.1:0-31184 GCA_036426205.1 Ascaphus truei | reverse complement strand
TTGTACAGCTGTGCTCCGCCACCGGACCCCACGGGATCAAGATTTCCAAAAGAAGCTTTCTGAAAAATAAATTAACATCTTTAATCCACTCGAAGTGGTCCATGCAGGTTGTTGGGGCAAACGAGAGACCTCTTCGTAACACTTTTTCCTGATCTTCTGTAAGAGTAATACTTGACAAGTTAATAATCGTCATTTCATTGTCCATATTCATGGTGGTGTTACTCACTTGGGTTTTTGTGTTAGTATCGTGCGTCCCCTTAGCTCTCTTTGCTCCCCTCCTTGTCCTCCTTCTACTGTGGGAAGCTTTGTACCTGTGTCTAAAAAATGTAACCGACTTGTTGAATGGGATACAGAAGAAGTGCTTTCGGCGTCTGACAATTCTAAATCAGACGCAGACACCCCCGATGATATAGAGACCGAGTTGGTTTTTTTGTTATGTGTTTTTCTATTTGCACTCTTATTTCTGTTTGTGCGTCTGCCACTGTGCCACTTATAGACAGTATTATTTTTATAGTCCTCTTGGTCTCTTGAAATCCTCCGTGACCATCTTCAGGAATACTTCCACTGGAGGACAAATCTTCCATGGAGGGCAGAAGGTCGACTGTGGTTTCAAGTGTGATAAGATGTCCTTTTCTTCTGTCTGTATTATGCCTTGGTCATCTAGTAGGGATTCAAGTTCTTGAAGATGTATTTGCTCATGTGTATTCAGTTGTAACTGCTCCACGTTCTCATCACTGCTTCCACGATTCTTGGAAAAAAATTTGTACAAAAGAAGCTTTCTGCAAAATAAATTAACATCTTTAATCCACTCGAAGTGGTCCATGCAGGTTGTTGGGGCAAACGAGAGACCTCTTCTTAACACTTTTTCCTGATCTTCTGTAAGAGTAATACTTGACAAGTTAATAATCGTCATTTCATTGTCCATATTCATGGTGGTGTTACTCACTTGGGTTTTTGTGTTAGTATCGTGCGTCCCCTTAGCTCTCTTTGCTCCCCTCCTTGTCCTCCTTCTAGTGTGGGAAGCTTTGTACCTGTGTCTAAAAAATGTAACCGACTTGTTGAATGGGATACAGAAGAAGTGCTTTCGGCGTCTGACAATTCTAAATCAGACGCAGACACCCCCGATGATATAGAGACCGAGTTGGTTTTTTTGTTATGTGTTTTTCTATTTGCACTCTTATTTCTGTTTGTGCGTCTCCCACTGTGCCACTTATAGACAGTATTATTTTTATAGTCCTCTTGGTCACGTTCAAATTTGTTTTTCTTGAATGCAATAAGATCTTGCTCGAATTTGTCAAGGTCTTTTTCAATTCGCTTAAATTGATTTGTTTCTGTATCTGTTAGTTCTTTCTCAATTGCATCAATTTGTAAAGTAAATTCTTTAACACGGGCCTGATCGTGCTCTATCAGTATTTTAATTAGAGCGAAGGAGCAGGTACTAAGGCTTTCCTCCCACTGTTGTTTGAGTTTAATATCTTCAAACTCAAATGAGGGGAACGTTTGAACCCTTAAGCCTCTAGGTATGAACTGGTATAACAGGTATTTCTCTAATGCGGTCTTGTTCCACCATGAACGTAACCGTTTTTGAGATAGCTGTTTTAAGACTTTGATTTTATCACCACTCCCTATTGTTTGTGAGATAGGGGTCTGAGGGATATCTGATGTGTTGATGTTAAATGCCTCATTAGCGTACGCACGACGGCGTTCCTCACTAGCCACAAAATCCATTAAAAACTGTTCTGTGTACTCAAGAGCTAGATAGCACTCAATCAAGGGAGCTGGGGTCAAGAAACTAACAGAGTTAGTATGTGTAATAGTATGCAAGAGAAAAAGAGAGGACCCGCATCCACAAGACATATAAACACAGCTAAGTACCGACACTGGATAAATCCAAACTACAGTGATGTGTCGGTGGTGCTATAAGGGCAGTAAAATAGGATGAGAAAAAAAAAAAGGGCCCTAAATAAAGCACTCTAGTATGTGTATAAGTACAAATCACATAAAGTTTATTAATGTATTGTCACAGAACAAAAATAGTTAAAACAAAGCACAGAAATGTTTAAAATACAGCATGGATCCCCTGTTCATTACAAAGCTAAACATATCCTCCAAAAAGATGCCCAAAATACACTCAGATAGTATTCTGAAATACCTGACAAGATAAACCTGGTGTGACACCCAACAGACTAAGTAGTCACGGCTAGGGCTATGTGATCGTCAGCAAAAGGTCAAATATGCCTACTATCCCCCTGCAGTTAGGGTTTGTCTGAAGCGACAAAGAGTAGCAAGTAAGTGACAGCAACACAAAATACAGCCTGCAAAGCACATGTAAGCCTATAGCTGAAAAGAGTGATACATCACCTATGGTCAGGTACAGTGTGGTCGGTACATGAAGGGGGAAACAAGGAGGGATGTTAGAGCATGGTAATGTGACCCAGAGAGGGGACAAACCAGGGGATCCTGCCTGCTAGACCTGCTCCTACGCGTTTCGGCACACAGCCTTCTACTGGGAGTGGTGTTGTAAGCAGGGTGACATGCACGTTTAAAAAGGAAACTAATGAGGCTAGTGAGTGTAATCACCTGGTGATAACAAACAAAGTTAATTGAGCCAAAGACAAACAGGTGTGCATACAGGGTAATGCACAAAGACTCATTAATGATCACAGTTTGTAGGCCAATGCAAATCCGTCTTATAAGAACACTTTAACTCTCAATAAGGGGCAGCAATTGCATAGATATTTACCTGGTGTGTCCAGTATATACATATCACATCCAGCACAGAGCCAAAGGTGTTATGAGTTCTCATTGAGAGCTTGGTGAGGTTGAGGGCAAGAAACGGGCCTCACGAATGCCACTGCGCATGTCCGTGACGTCATGACGTCGCGCCTAGATACTCGGGCGCCCTGAGTATGGTAATAATCTCAGGATTCATGGGCAACTCACTGCGCATGCGCGGCTTTGCATCCGACTTGTGTTAATGACAGGCTGGCTGTACTCGCTATGCATAGCGCTACGCGCATGCGCACTTGTGTAAAGGGGATGTCTGAATGATAGGCAGGCAAACCCACCCTGCTCCGCTCACCACGGTCACGTTGTACCAACAAATAAGGGCACAGTATGCATATAGACACTGGCATAGTCAGCATGGATACAGAAAAAGCCCATGAATGTAGGGGATTACAATCTGTCACTCTATAACGCTTGCCAACCACATAATGGCATGGTCAGAATCACTGTGGAAGTCATAAATGAAGTTTAAGCACATGCTACCCAGTCACAACTGGAAACACATGCAGACAACCATTAACAATTGAACTAGAAATAGTATTGTGCCTTACAGTTGTATACTACATATATTTAAAGTAAAGTCAAAACCAATACATACATTACAGTGCATAATTCTCCACACATGAAATCAAGAACAAATGGTAATATACCTCATGGCTATACGCTATTAATATGTTTATACGTATATGAGGCATAGAGATGATATAGTTCTCCTAGCAGTCCTTATTGATGTATCCGACATTCAGCCCCAATTGTAGTACAAAATTTCTACTTTCCTCATGTTGCATGAATTGAAGTCCAAAATTTGTCGTAAGAACATAATATACGACTTGTTTATTTGTATTACTGTGATGAAACCAAGTGTTGTCTTTCCAGATATTCATCTCTAAATGGTGATGAGGGATGTTTATATATAGCAGTACTGTGCAAGACAGCAATAAGTCTCAATTGAAAAATGTTCAAACAAAGATGAAATGTAGGTCTTATGTGGTCAACTACCAGCCGGTGAGCACGCAATCCCTGGATTTATAATTAAGCCAGTTTTTTTTTTCTCACTCATCCTATTTTACTGCCCTTATAGCACCACCGACACATCACTGTAGTTTGGATTTATCCAGTGTCGGTACTTAGTTGTGTTTATTTGTCTTGTGGATGTGGGGTCCTCTCTTTTTCTCTTGCATAGTTTTTAATATACAGACATATTAAAACAACCGGTTCTGTTGGGCTCAGCGGGTCGAACCAACCCAGTTCTTCATGCCGGAACTGACTCACCATAGTGGCCAAGTTTCAGCCCGCTGCGACCCACAGAACTGGAGATACGCAAATACAGTTATTACATTTTATTTCTTTATTACAAATTTCTCCGCTGTAAAATAAATCTAATTTCTTTCCCATTTGAAATCAACGGGACCCGCCGCCATAGACTTTCAATTGGGAGCCGCCGCCGTTGGCGTCTATGGGTACCGCCGCCATAGACTTACATTGGGGCATCGCCGCCATTGAAGTCTATGGGACGTCTCCGCCATAGCCGGCAATGGGGAACTGCCGCCATTGATGTCTATGGAAAAACTCACGGACCTTTACGGTGGTCCTTACTCCGTCGGGTTGGACGGAGAGGGTCGAGAATGGACCTGCAGTCATGCCGGAACAGTGACTGCAGGCACCCAAAACCCCGGCCCTCTGGTCCCTCCAGAACCGGAGATATGGGCTTATACTTTTCCGGGTTTTGGACTTAGCCGTTTTCTCGCGCTGCTCCTCTTGCTGCCATTGAAGCCTATGGCATGACCCGCTTGGCCAGCGCGACCCTTTCTGGGGGTCCTGGATTCTTGGACCAGGTGGTGGTCAAGTGTGGGAAGGCCTAGGGGCTAGGGGCAAAAATTATTTTATTCCTGGGTGCCCTAGAACCTAAGATTCCCACGCCACTTGTCGTTGACCTTGAACTAATCGTGATGAAAGCTCTTTTTTAGACAAGGTTTCCGCTTTGCAGTTTTGCGGTTTGGACGGCTGCCAACCTGTTCCTGGAGATCGCCGTCGAGGAATCTCCATTGAAGTCAATGGGCCCATTGACTTACAATGGGAAACCGCCGCTCCTCCTCTCAGACGCCACCTGCTGGTCTTCGAGGGAAACAGGTCCAAAACTGCTAGATCCGCCATTGAAATGAATGGAGCTCCAATGGCGACCTATGGGACTCTGCAAAATGGTGCCTGAAAAGGCGGGAACATTAAACAAAGGGCTATAATCATTCCCTGACTATTAACCCTTGTCCTCCCAGATGGATCCCAGTGTGTGTGTGGTGCAGACACTTACATGATGATAATACACTAGAACAGGGGAACACACATTTTCATGGTGCAGCAAGGTAAAAACCACATTCCTGGACCACAGTCCAGTTAACCCCTTGCCGCCCTGTTGAGGTCAGAGGGTGACCATATGGGGTGCAACCCCCTTAATACCAGGCCAATCCCCCTCTCCCTCTACACCTCCCCTTCTTAATAGGTGACCTGGGGCTCACGGGGAGAGGGTCACTGCTGGCACCATTAATGAATTCAGTCTCAGAGGGATAGTCCTGACGTGAAAGTCCATCAGCATTGCTGTTTTCACTACCCTTCTTATGTTGGATAGTGAACTCAAATTCTTGCAGGGCCAAGCTCCACCTTAGTAGTTTGGCATTCTCCCCTGATGCCCTCTGTAGCCAACTCAGGGGGTTGTGGTCTGTGATGACCGTGAAAGCCCTCCTATACACATAGGATTGGAGCTTTCTGAGTGCCCATACAATGGCCAAACACTCCTCAATGGTGGCATATGCCACCTCCCTGGGTAGTAGTTTGCGGCTGAGGCACACCACAGGGTGCTCTCTGCCGTCTTCCCCCACCTGGCTCAACACAGCCCCAACGCCAAAGACCGAGGCATCAGTCTGTATAAGAAAATGTTTGGTATAGTCCGGGGCAGCCAGTATGGGGGCCCCAGCAAGCGCAGTTTTCAGTGCCTGAAACGCAGTTTCACAGGCAGGAGTCCAGGTAATAAGCACAGGCAGTTGCTTTCTGGTCAAATCAGTCAGGGGTTTGGCCACGGCGCTGTACTGTGGGACAAATTTCCTATAGTACCCTGCGGTGCCCAAAAATGCCATGACCTGTTTCTTGGTTTTTGGAACAGGCCACAGAATTATGGCTTCTACCTTGGCCAGCTCTGGTTTGAGGTGCCCTCCACCCACCCTGTGCCCTAAGTACAGGACCTCTGCCATCCCTACCATACACTTTGTAGGTTTCAAGGTAAGCCCAGCCTCCCTAATCCTATCCAGCACCGCAGCTACATGTCCTAAGTGGGACTCCCAGGAATTACTAAAGACAGCAATGTCATCTAGATAAGCCCTGGCATAGCTCTGCAACCCTTCCAGTAGGCGGTTGACCAGGCGTTGGAAGGTAGCCGGGACATTCTTCATCCCAAATGGCATCACTAAAAATTCAAAGAGGCCACTTGGAGTGATGAATGCTGACTTCTCTCTAGCCTCCAGGGTCAGTGGGATTTGGCAATAGCCTTTGCTCAAATCCATGGTGGTCAGATACTTTGCCGCCGCGAGTTCATCCAGTAACTTATCCATGCGGGGCATGGGATAGGCATCTGACACCGTCCCAGCGTTGAGCAAGCAGTAATCCACACAAAACCGGGTGGTCTTGTCCTTCTTGGGGACTAGGACTACCGGACTTGCCCAAGGGCTCTGGGATGGGGTAACTACCCCTAGGGTCAGCATCTCCTCTATCTCCCTCTCCATACTGGTTTTGACCTCTGCTGACACTCTATAAGCATGCTTATGCAGACGTCGCAGGTCCCCTGTGTCCACTGGGTGTTCTGTGAGATGGGGTTCCCCTGGCATGTCAGTGAAGAGAGCCCTATACTTAGCTAGCATGTCCCTGGCTTCTCCCTTCTGCCTAGCACTTAACTGTCCCCCTATCTCCACCTGTTCTATAGTGTTTCCCTGCCCTAGCCTCCCCTAGGAGATCAGGCAGAGTATTGCTCGCCGGATCTTCCAGCCGTGGGCTACAAATTGCCATCACTGGTCCATACTCGGTGCTCTGTACTCCTTTAACATATTAATGTGATATGTCTTATGCCTCTCTGGCTCTACCTTTTCCAAATAGTTGTACTTATTCACCTTTCAGATAACCAGGTACAGTCCCGACCAGGCAGCCATCAACTTGTTCTCCCGAGTGGGTTTGAGAACAAGCACCTGCTGTCCTGGGATGTATTCCCTGCTACGGGCATTCCGGTCATACCATTGCTTTTCCTTGGTCTGAGCGGCCCTGAGGTGGTCCTGGGCCACCCCCATGAGCACCTCTAACCGGTCTCGGAGATCTACTACGTACTGGATTACTGAAGCATCAGTAGCCTCCCCTTCCCATCCCTCACGGAATAGGTCCAGAGGTCCACGCACCCTGCGGCCATATAGTAGCTTGAAGGGGGAAAAGCCTGTAGATTCCTGGGGTACCTCTTGGTAGGCAAACAGCAAGTGCTGTAGGTGAATCTCCCAGTCTTTCCCCTCCGCCTCTATAAAGGTCCAAAGCATCTGCTTCAGGGTACCGTTAAACCTCTCACATAATCCGTTTGTCTGAGGATGGTAAGGGGTAGTGCGCCGGTGCTGTACACCGCATGCATCCCAGAGACACTGTAACAGTTCACTCATGAACTGCGACCCCTGATCGGTTAGGATCTCACTAGGGAAACCTACCCTAGCAAAAATGTTCAGCAACGCTGCCGCTACTGTCTTGGCATCTATGGTGCCAAGCGCTACCGCCTCAGGGTACCGGGTGGCAAAATCCACCACGTGAGGATGTAGCGCTTTCCCTGACCTGCTAGGAATCATAAGGGGTCCTACCAGATCCATTGCTACCGGTAGTGGGTTCAGGGGTGCCTTTCACACGGTCGCCCGCCTTACCTACCCGCTGGCAGGCATCACAGGAGTGGCAAAAAGTGCCCACATCCTGGGATGCCCCCGGCCAGTAGTAACGCTGTAATAACCGGGCTCGCATTCTGTTGACCCCCTGATGCCCCGCTAACGGAATAGAGTGAGCTACCCGTAACAGTTGCTGTCGGTACCCCTGGGGCACTACTAGCTGTCGCTTACCGGTCATTCCCTCCTCTATCCTTGGGTTCCCCGCTTCTCTATATAGGAGTTCCCGATGCCATAGGCAGCACTCAGTGCCCTCCCCCGCCTGAGACTCGGACACCCGAAGTCTCATGCCGGCCAGGGTAGGGTCTGCCTTTACTGCCTCCCTAAACTGGGCTCCTAATTCTGGCCACCCCCGGTCATGTCATTGTCAGGGGAATGGGAGATGGTGAGGGGAAACAGTAAGTCTGTCGGTGGTTGCAACTGATCATGGCTTACCTCCCCGGGCTCCTCAGCTCCCTCCGCTAACGTTGGTCCCAAAGGCAGGGGGACTGGAGCCGCCACCATCGCCACGGTCTGGCACCGGGTGACTGCCGCCACCGCAGCGGGCCTTGGTACCCGGTCGTAGGTGCAGGTCATCGGTCCCAGATCGTTGCCAAGAAGAACTTCGGCATCCAAACCGGGCAAAACCCCCACCTCCCACACACCCTGCCCCTCCCCCCAATCCAAAAAGATCCTGGCAGTCTGCAGGAAACGTGGCTCTCCGTCCGCCACAGTAATCTGCTTTCCAGGTCCTGGGAGCAATTCCTCTGACCGGACCATATCAGGTCGGAACAGGGTACTGCAGCACCTGAATCCATCAAGCCGATTGCTTGCCGGTCACCGACTGTGACCGGGGTGAGGTGTCTGCTCCGGCCATCCGTCTGCTGTAGAGCCGTGCTGGGATGTCCTCCACTCCTGGCTGTCGGCACCAATGAAACCGGGACAGGCGTTGCATGGGACGTCTCGCTGGGAGTTGTTTCCATGATCAGTCCGGATTCTTTGGGGGAAGCCACCCGCACGCAGGCTACCGGCTTCGCAGCTGGGGTGCGTTGCCCCTGATGGGGTCCACTGGAACGCAGGGGTTCTGTGCAATCTGGTCAGATGTGACCAGTGCGGTTGCAGTTGTAGCACCGGCGCTCGTGCCGGAGCTCTCCCGCCTTTGGTGGACTGCTGCCCGCAGGTGGCTTCTGAGTCCATTGGGGAGTACTGGCCGTCTTGTTGGCTGGGGCCGCCGCCGCCTTGGCTGTTGCTTTGGTGGGCATCAGCGCCCAGCTGGCAACATAATTGTCTTCAAGCCTCGCTGCCTCCTGGTAAGTCTTGGGCTTTTTGTCATACACCCAAGCCCTCACCGCCGGCGGACACTGCTGCATGAGCTGCTCCTGGAAGATCAGATCCAGCAGGCCATGGTAAGTCTTTGCCTAATAGCTATCCACCCATCGGATCCCATACAAAGCATGCGGGTCACATAGGTCACATAGGACTCCAGGGACTGTCTCTCTTCCAGCCGGAATTTACCCCGGTAGACTTCAGGGGTGAAACCGTATTGAAATAACAACGGCTCTTTCAGGTGATCATAGTCATCAGCATACTCCTCTGGTAGTGCCATCATGGTCTGCTTAGTCTAGCTGGACAGCAAGGGGTCCAAACGTGCGACCCGGTGCTGGGGAAGCCCTTTGTACCGCCGGCACTGAGTTTCAAAGTTCTTTAGGAAACTGTCGATTTGATCAGTACCTTCCATGAACTTGGTGAGGCTGTGATGGTCCAGTTTGAGAGTATCTCGGTCCTGGTGGGCAATAAGCGGGCCGGTTCACCGCCATAGTGATGAACTGCAGCCGCTCCTCCGGTGTCCCTCTGTCACCCCACGCAGTAATCAGTGCCAGCATTTCAGGGGTGAATGGACTGGTAGCCGCAGTAACCAGTACCCCTCCTGCTGCACTGCTCCTGGGAGGTGCTCCCGCTCCCTCCCCGGGATTCTGCCGCCCCGGCGCTGGGTTCCTTCCCTGATCTCCGGGCGGCTGTACAAGGACAAGCTGAGCCGTATCCTGAGGCTCTGCAAGCTGGGTTTCGTGGTCTCTGATCGCCTCCTTCATCTGCGCAACCTCTTTGTCCTCCCAGGGCAGTCCATATTCTCGGCACGTGTCCCATAGCTGAGCTCGGGTCCGGATAATGGATGAGTCTTCAGCCTCGCTCATGGTTCACGGCTGGTAGAGGTTCGGTCGTAACTGTGAGGTGGTGTTACAACTTGTGTTAAATGTTGCACAACTGTGTGTTCAATATCTTTAGTCCCAGTGTCGCAATTCACCTCATCTTCCCACTGTATTACAGAGTCCCGCAGTAAACTGTAATACAGGGTCAGTTCAATCCCGCCGCTGCCACCAGTTTATTATAAGCTTGTCACGGTAACTTATGACAAGATAATAATATACACCAAATAACTGGGTTGAACTGAACGAGGCTTAGATATAATAAAGTATATTTATTCCTTAGGTGAACACAACAAGATAGTACAATTAACAGACAAGAAGGTAATACTTACTTAGGGGTTGGAATGAAGAAGTAGTCAAATAGCAATTCTCCAGCAATCAGGTATCAATCAAGATGTAACAAGAAGACAAAGACTGTAGGGTTGACATCAGTTTATATATCTTTTCAACCCAATTCTTACTATTGAGTTCAGGCTATTGGAGAACAATTACCTGCACCCAATCTCTAACGTGGGAACATTGGTAACCCATGCCCCCTAGCTAGATGGCACATGCGTACTGGGACCCTGGGGGTCTCATTTCTGTAGCCCCACACTCAAGTCAGAGGCGCCGGGCAGTCTACCAGATGAAGTATCTTGTCAGGATATTCTTTGTTTGTAGGTGTGAGTTATAGCACCTACAAACCACTCAAGCCCTGCACTTCTCCGCCCTCATGTAAACAGTTAGAGAGGCTGAGTCTTTGATCAGGAGTCTGTTTCTTAGACATTAGGTCACCCCCCTGACCATTTGTATTCCTCCATGTGCAGGAATCTTTGCGGGCTTTTGTCCCTACTTTGGAACACAATATAGTTTTTAATATACAGACATATTAAAACAACTGGTTTTGTTGGGCCCAACGGGTCGAACCGAACCAGTTCTTCATGCCGGAACTGACTCACCATAGTGGCCAAGTTTTAGCCCGCTGCGACCCACAAAACCAGAGATACGCAAATACAGTTAAAACATTTTATTTCTTTATTACAAATTTCTCCGCTGTAAAATAAATCTCAGTTTTTCCCTTCTTTCCCATTGAAATCAACGGGCCCCGCCACCATAGACTTTCAATGGGGAGCCTCCACCATTGGCGTCTATGGGTACCGCCGCCATAGACTTAAATGGGGCATCGCCGCCATTGAAGTCTATGGGACGTCTCCGCCATAGCCGGCAATGGGGAACTGCTGCCATTGATGTCTATGGGAAAACTCACGGACCTTTACGGTGGTCCATACTCCGTCGGGTTGGACGGAGAGGGTCGAGAATGGACCTGCAGTCATGCCGGAACAGTGACTGAAGGCACCCCAAACCCAGGCCCTCTGGTCCCTCCAGAACCGGAGATATGGGCTTATACTTTTACGGATTTTGGACTTAGCCGTTTTCTCGTGCTGCTCCTCTCGCCGCCATTGAAGCCTATGGCGCGACCCGCTTGGCCAGCACGACTCTTTCTGGGAGTCCTGGATTCTTGGACCAGGTGGTGGTCAAGTGTGGGAGGCCTAGGGGCTAGGGGCAAAAAGAATTTTATTCCTTGGTGCCCTAGAACCTAAGATTCCCACGCCACTTGTCATTGACCTTGAACTAATCGTGATGAAAGCTCTTTTTTAGACCATGTTTCCGCTTTGCGGTTTGGACGGCTGCCAACCTTTTCTGGAGATCGCCGTCGAGGAATCTCCATTGAAGTCAATGGGCCCATTGACTTACAATGGGGAACCACTGCTGCTCCTCTCGGACGCCACCTGCGGGTGTTCGAGGGAAACAGGTCCAAAACCGCTAGATCCGCCATTGAAATGAATGGAGCTCCAATAGCGACCTATGGGACTCTGCAAAATTGTGCCTGAAAAGGCGGGAACATTAAACAGAGGGCTATAATCATTCCCTGACCTCCTGGATGGATCCCAGTGTGTGTGGTGCAGACACTTACATGGTGATAATACACTAGAACAGGGGAACACACATTTTCATGTTGCAGCAAGGTAAAAACCACATTCCTGGACTGCAGTCGAGTTAACTCCTTGCCTCCCTGGTGAGGTCAGGGGGTGGCCATATGGGGTGCAACCCCTTTAATACCGGGCCAATCCCCCTCTCCCTCTACAGGGTACTTTCCAGGAACTCAGTTCCTGGGCAGGGATAACAGGGGTCAAGGAGTCCACTGACTCCGTGGTGCCAGAGGACTCCTTCTCACTGAGCCCCAACTCCTCGGGCTCCTCTTGGCTGATGATCTCAAAACCTCCGCCCTTCCCTTCAGGGTTAAGTTTCTGAGCCTTAGAATGGGCCCCCCTTTGGTGTTTTCACGGGGGGTCCATTGTACCCTCTACGTTTGACCCCGGGGTGAAAAGTTCAGGGGCAGCTGGTGGTGGTTGGGTGTAGGCAGTGTTCCCGAGTGATCTTGGGGGTCACAGAGGCATGCAGTGCCTTCACCGCTTCCTCCACCGCCACCTGGGCTGATGAGATGTCACAGAGGCCTGCAGCAATCGTGGGAGGGTATTTCTCAGCGAGCACCCAATGGGAAGGGTCCAGCCCAGCAGGCACCTCCAGTAGAGATACTAGAGATGAATGAGGTGAATGACCCCCTCAAAAACGTGTGCTACAGAGTAAGGATGTTTCAATGGTAGAAATATATCCAAAATGCCAATGTATATCCAGATTAGGAACGGAGTTGAATATAAGTGTAAGGATCCGCGCTGCGGGTATACCCGCGTCCAGGCCAACTTACCTCCTTTACAAGCCGTTCTGGCTCCCCGGTGACATTCCCCGCCACTAGCAGCTGTCCCCAAGCCGCGCGCGCCCATTAGTTGGCGCCTGACTCCACTGACGCAGCGCACGCACCTTGCGTGTCTCTGCCCCTGCCCCGTCAGCTTCGCCTCCCAGGTCCTTCTTCACTTTCTGTTCCTTCCCTTTTCCGTCCCTCCGCTCCTCCCCTTACTCAGACTACTCCCAAAGCCTCTGGTAATTGTCCCCTATCTGGGTCTTACTTAGGTCACTCCTCTGTTCCTCCCCTCACTCAGATTGGTCCAAAACTTTCACACTCTGCTCTCCTATCAGGTTCCTCTTTGGGCCGCTCCTCCATCACTCCCCTTCCCCTGATTGGTCCCAACTCCCTACTTAATTTTCTGCTTCATTTTGGGACGCGGCAGTCTCGTACCAATCATCCTTGCCTGTATGCTGTTCGTTGGATTGGGGAGACGCACTGTGGTCTGGAGGTCACGCCGGATGAGGTTTACTGCTGCACGGAGCAAGGGGAGCGTTCCCGGACAGACCGGAAGTAGGTGTACACGCCACCGGCACTCGGGAGCTCCAGCAATTTGAGAAAGAAGCAGCAGCAGGTTGGAGACTTCGTAAGGTCTACATCAGGACCGGATCAGACGGACCTGTGGAGGTAACGGAGGCTACACTGAGGGATCCCAAGAGAGGTAACATACATTTCCTCCAACGGTGCACTCATCCCATGTAGCGATTTCCAAAGGAACTCCCACTCCACTTACTCTTTTCTCTGGTCCCATCTCCAATCAACTTATTCCATATCCCACGGCCTTTATTCTACCTCATACACAGATCACAGTTGTCCCATATATCATTGCTTATTATTTACTATTTTTAAGCTCTCCATTTTAGAGCTTTGGGTAGCTTTCCTTTTGATTTTTGCAGTATCATTGCTACTTGTTTGCTCACGGAGAGAGAGCACCACTACAATTTATGCTATAATACAAACTCAGTTCCTCACTTTTTCCTTTTTCTTTTATGTGTGCATATTACACTTTTTAAAATGGATTTTCTTCAATAAATATTTTTTGTTTTTGACCACATATATTTTTATTATATATATTTTTTCTGTTACGAAATTATTGACTTTCATTTACTGGCTGTTTCTGGACTGCAGACCTATTGGATTGATTATCTGTTTGAACACAGACTGTAATAGGAACATTTGTTGATTGATTCCAAAGAAAACTTTTCCACCACCCTACAAAATGGATTCAGAGACTGAAGTTGATACAGATAAAGAGCCTACTAACAAGACACATTTTGCATTTAATTGCTTTGACCTTACTGATAAATTAAAAAAGGCCAATTCTGTATTTGACAAAGACCATGATTTAGTATGTGAAGATGCACAAGATCTTAAGAAATACTTTCAACAATTAGAGAAATTAATCTCACATGATCGAAGGGTTTGGTGGGAAATCACTACACTTGAAAATTACCAAATGAATAAGAGGATTCCCAGAGGGTTAAGAATGAAAAAGACCCCTACTTTTGGTTTTGAGAATGATGAGTTTGAGAGACAGTGGAGACTAATATTAGATGACTGTTCTCTCAGACTCATTGATTTGATTATTACCCATAGACAGAAGGAGAAAAATCTGGCTAAAAAAGAAGTACAAAAATTACAAGATAAATTACAAGATTTTACTCATATGAGTGAATTTAATGAGCTGGATGAGAAACTTGCTGTGAATATTAGCAAATTTGAAAAGAACCTTATGCAAGCAAAACAAATAAAATATGATCGAGATAGACTTGATTACGAATGCAATCAAGTCTATCTATGGCAAAAGACACAGCCAACTCAAAAAGCTCAGAAAAAACACTCCAATGAGAATAAAACTCAAGGTTATAATAAACCCACTTAATCTATTCTGAAGAAAGCCCAAAAAATGAGACAACAAAATAGAGATAGAACTGATGCAGAAACCACAGATAATGAATCAAATGCTCATGGGGTGTCTTTCTCAGAATACGATTCATTAGCTTCCTCTACTGAGGAAAACACTACTTTTGGAAACACTGTATATAGTCCTAATCTTATTTCTAAACGTCCAACTATGTCAAAAAACGGAGAAAGAAAGGACACCAATCCAAAACCAAATATAGGGGGAAATCCTTCGAAAAAGAGACGCCAACAAAAATTGAGGATATTAATGTTATCAATTTGTCACATCACATCTTAACTACATCTGAATTAAGGGTCCTAGACCTTGGTTTATCGTTTGCTCCTGATAGAAATGTTGATCTATTTAACACAACAGTAGACTTATTCAAATTTGTGAGAAAACTTTCCCTAAAACGATTTTTTAAATTAAAGGAAATCAATATAGATCAGTCTACACAAACAATTCTAACCAACAAAGACAACATAGGAGACACAGAAGTGAAGATATTTGACATGCAGAATCAACTTACATTTAGAGATCACTGTTTTTTCAATGACATAATGGAACTATTAGATGAACACAAATCATTGGTAGATCCTAGTGTTAATTTTTTGGGATGCAAACCTTCGGGATTACATAATAAATCCAAATTTTGTCCAGATAAAATGGGAGGCACAGCAATAGATTTGTTCAGTCAAGCTGTACAAAGAGATTTACTTCTGTTATCTAAAGGTATACAATTTACCAAACAACCATTGAACCGAGATAATATGCACCCAGAACTGAGACATGTGATCTCTTCCTTAAAAATCAATGACAAAATAGTAGTCAAAAATGCAGACAAGGGAGGCGCAGTCGTAGTTCTGGACTATGCATATTACCAAATAGAAGCATTAAGACAACTTAATGACCAAGCCTCCTATCAGATTTTGTCCACAGATCCAACGAAAAGGTTCCAAACTGAACTTAGTGACTTAATAGAAATAGGTAAAGATCTTTACATTTTATCTCAGAAAGAGTGTGACTATCTACATTGCTTGCATCCAATAATTCCTGTTTTTCATCACCTGCCTAAGGTACACAAATCTCTTGATGCACCACCGGGACGTCCAATAGTTTCGAGTATAGGAGCACTGGGTGAACACTTATCCATTTACATTGATTATTATTTACAACCTATTGTACACACCCTCCCTTCTCACTTATTGGACACTTCTCACCTCCTTACACTTTTTCAACACTACCCTTGGTCCTCGGATTTTCTCTGGGTTACCTTGGATGTTTCTTCTCTATATTCTATTATTGCACATACACATGGCCTTCAAGCCACTAGACACTTTTTGGAATTAGACTCATCACTATCACCACTTCACATAGCTTTTTTATTAGATTGTATTCACTTTTTACTCACCCACAACTATTTTTTATTTTCAGGGTCTTTCTACCTCCAGACACGTGGGACTGCAATGGGCACATGCTTCGCACCATCCTATGCGAATCTTTTCATGGGTTGGTGGGAAGCAACCCACGTGTTTGGAGATAGGAACCCCTTTCGTCACCACATTCACTTTTATCGTCGCTACATTGACGATCTTTTACTCATTTGGAACGGCACAGTGGAAGAATTAAATTTGTTTATTGAATATATTAATTGTAATACACTAAATTTGATTTTCACTTCACAATGTCACTCTAACTTCATACACTTTCTTGATTTGAGACTCTATGTAGGTCTTGATCAACAGGTACATACGGACATTTTCCGCAAAGAGAACGCAAAAAACACTCTATTACATGCAAGCAGTGGACATAGTCGGAGTCTTTTCAAAGGCATTCCCTATGGCCAATTCATACGCCTTAGGAGGAATTGTTCAAACATGGAAGACTTTCAGTTGAGATCTGTGGAACTAACAGATCGGTTCCTATCCAGAGGATATAAAAAAGATACTGTATCTGAAGCATATCACAATGCATTACAACTAAACAGAGACGATCTTATATACAGATCCCTGGAGAAGAACAAATCAAAGATGAATAAAAATGATACAAAGAAACTCGGAGGTTTGGCTGTAGATACACCGTATTTTATTACTGTATTTAGTAAACAAGCAGATGCAATAAGGAATATTGTAAACAAACATTGGTCCATCCTGACAATAGACCCCCTACTTAGAGGGATAACCACAAATAAACCCAAGTTTGTTTTTCAAAAAGCTCAGACGTTGGGCAACATGGTCTCTCCCAGTGTCATTAAGAAAGATAGATTAGGCACTAAGAAAGAATTTTTTCCTAATTTAGTGGGATGCTTTGCTTGTGGGAAATGTAAAATCTGCAAATATGTTCTACGGTCCAAAATCTTTAACAGCATAGATGATAGTAAATCTTACAAAATCCCTTGTTTTATAAATTGCAATTCCGAATATGTGATTTATACGGTGATCTGTGGATGTAAAAAGAAATATATAGGTCTCACTACACGTAAGTTCAAAATGAGAATTCTTGAACACATGAGACTTATTTTGAAACAAGATCAACTGCACCCAGTGTCCAAACATTTCAGCACATGCCAGAATGGGTCTCTTAATAATTTCAAATGTATTGGCATAGAACATATACAAATCCACTATAGAGGTGGTGATAGAGTTAATACACTCTATCGCAGAGAGGCCCACTGGATTTTCACACTGGATACATTGATCCCAAAGGGACTTAATACAGAGTGGGACCTGAAATATTTTCTTTAAGATTAAGTCTTTACTTTTGATGAATCTGCAATGTTTGGATATCATCCTCTCATACTGAGAAAAAATGTTTTCATTGTATAGTGAGATTGATTCATGTTCAGTGTCCATGTATTTCCTTTTTCCCTTATCATATATATTATATTATCATTAACAATTCCTCTTTTTCCCTATAGCAATTTCTATATGTTCATATTTGTTGTATCAGACAGAATAATTAACTGTTTTTTAATTGTATGTATATTTTGCATTGTGCAATATATTACTAATCAGTTTTTTACTTTGGTTTAAACCTGTTACTTGATGTTTTTTTTTTTACCATGAAGAGATATAATATAGATATAATATACTCTATGTATTACATATCTCTTTTGGTTTAAATGTAATTTTCATGAATCAAGTGTATGGCTTTTACCATCAAGCCATTTCAATTGTTATGACAACCAATGTGATTCTGTCTGATTAAATAACAATCCACAGCTGCTGTTCAGTGCACAGGAGGGGCTATATCAATGAGCTTACCTCACAGACCCAACTATACTCCTTGAGAAAGGGCTGCTGTAGCCTGAAACTCGTAGGAGGTGTTTTTTTGTATTTGTTTGTCACTTTTTTTTGTTTTTATGTAGTCTAATAAATAGTTTTTATAAGTTCCTATCCTGGTGAGCTGTGGTTGCTTAATTTTGGGACGCGGCAGTCTCGTACCAATCATCCTTGCCTGTATCCCTACTTAATCCCCCTTCGCCATTTCCTTTTTGCTCTGTATAGCTTCTGTACCTTGGTGCTGTCTGCTGTTGCCTTGCCTCTCTTGTCTTTCAGTGTCTGATCCTGTCCCTGGAAATTCTGCTGACCTCCCTGGATTTGACCTTTTGCTTTGGACTCTACTACGCTGCTCTCTGGAACCCTTAGGACTTCGCTTTGGACTTACTACGCTGCAGACTTCTACAACCCTTGGACACGGCACACAGACAATCTACTACGCTGCTCTCTCCAATCCACGACCCAAGCTTACGGACAATCGACTATGCTGCTCTCTCCAATCCACGACCCTTGGCTTACAAACTTTACCCTTCTACACTGGAGCTGTCAAGTACGGTATCATTTTATATTCTTGTTACCCGGACCATCTACGCTACTTCCACACTCCGGCCGTGCCCCCGTTTACTGTTAGGTGTGTGGTATTACTCCTTTCCATCTCAGTCCTGGGGTCTCGTCTGGCTTGTGGGCAGGCCGAGTGTTCAATAAGTCCAATGACTTAACACCTAGTGTGGGGGATGGGTTGGCGAATTTAGCAAGAGAGGGATGACCGGGGGAGGTCTCTAGACCGGCACCGAACCCCTTCAGTAAATGTAACAAATTCTAGTGGGGACACTCCATCAGTGTTTAAGAATGAAATCACTTACTGCAACTGGTATCCGGATACGCGTGCTCCGTGCTGTGTGTAGTCCATAGAAGGGAAACTTCTCACTGGCGAGAGAGAAGAAACAGCGTGCACTGCTCGGCAATTATTGAGGCTGGACTGTGCTGGAGTAAAAAGTTATTTATTAACCATATGCAAAAAGGATAAAAAGGGAAGGTCCCCCGCAGTAACTCTAACGCGTTTCACCCCTACGGGGCTTTGTCAAAGAGTGATTACTCTCGGTACACAAGACATTCAAGTAACAGATCTAACCGGAAGTGACGTCACCACGCCGGATGTGTGAAATCCCCACAATGATCAGCTGTGGAGATCCCAACCACCGGCATGCAGAACAGCCACCCCAATCAGAACCCTGCCACTTGGACAAAAAAGACATGAATAATATAAAGAACATGAACAAACATATAAGTGATACTATAACAATGATTATATTAAAAAGAAATTGTACTATACTAGTGACTATAGAAAATTTTTAAAAACCAAGTAGGGGACCGGGGACAACAATACAGCTGATATACATTCAAAATTAATTCCATAAATGTTTATGTTGAATTTTACTAGAGACATTCTAGAGGGTGTCAATAATAACATTACTGACATATATACAATGTAAGACCCTAAGTATAAGTCAATGGTATCAATAGGAGAATAAGCATGTATATAATTTCAGTAGAGAGCCCAATGAAGACTCCCCACAGAGAGGGCCCGCATCAGACGCCTCCCCGATGTAATTTGGAGCACCTGCCAAAACACCCCCACTCATATCTGCCTCCCCTGCTCCATCCCCCACACCCCCACCACCCCCTTAATCCCACTCCCGGAGTCATCCATGGGGGTCAGCCCAAGTTTATCCCCTTCCTCCAGTGACATGAGCTGGGGCATTGCCCCAGGTGTGCCACCTGAAGGTGGCACAGCCGGAGGGGGATCCTGGCCGACCCCCGAGTCCCCGAAGACAGCTGCATCCGGTGTGGTAGATCCACTGAAACACAAGTCCCCGGGGACTACCTTCCAACTGAGAGGGGTATTGGAAGGCATCCCAACGTCTATGTCCAGCGGCAAGGCCTCATGCTGTTGAGCACTCTGGCCTTCCACCCCAGAAACGCTGGGTACCTCCCTTTCCCCTCTCACTTCCTACAGATCCCCAAGGGGGTGAGGCTGTATTTTCGTGGTTTCTGAAGTGGGATCCGGCCCACGCTGGCTGATCCTAACCAGTGGGCCGGACCAGGCCACTCTGTCCGGAACTGAAGCTATGTTCCGCTTCGGAGTCTACAGAGGGGGAACGTAGTTGTGACGGTTCAGGGGATTCCTTCCCCTTCTTGTATCCCTGATGTCACCCTCTCTGTCCCTTCCCCTGCCAGCCTCCCTACTTGTGACCACTCCTATCCCTCCCCGGCAGCCTCTGACGCCGTTTCGTTACCATGGCGCACGCCCCGCAAGACTCGCGCACCCGCACGATCCCCAAGCCCCTTCTGTGGCGTTTCCCAGTCCCCCGCGGTATCTACTCCCATTCCCTTACCTCCAGTGGCTGTTCCCTCCGTTCCTCCGTTCCCCTCTGCAGGTGTCCCCGCGGCGCTCTGGATTAACCTGGTTTGACCTCTGTTCGTCCTGGACTACCCTGCTCTCTGTTGCCCCTGAACCTTGCTAACGAACTCTACCTTGCTGACCTCTGTAACTCCTGGACTTGGCTTACGAACCTGACTACTCTGATTTCTGGATATCTGGACTCTGGCGCATGGACACCACTATTCTTACTCTACACCCCCCAAGGCATGCAAGTATCACTAACTGTTTTTCAACAGTCCCGGCTAAGCCATACCACACTCCGGGCACGTCTTCACTGCTGTGGGTGTGTGGTAATACCCTTCCCACCTCAGTACTGGGGTCTTGCCAGGTCTGCGGGCATACAGGCGTGACAGTAGTACGGTTCACGCTCCTCGTCCTCAGCCACCCTATTGTCAGTTTTAAACTTCTTCCTGGGGATTGATTCCCCAGGAGAGGGTGCCGCTGCCTCCCCTGCAGGAGTTTCTCCCGCTCCCCCGCATCTTGTACGGTGCCTACATTGGGGTTAGGGTGTTCTTGGGGGGAGACAGCAACAACAGAGGGTGGCTGTACAAGGGTGGCCTTTTTCTTCTCCCTCTGGTTTTTGGGGAGAGGTGCAGACATCACTGTCCGAGATGGGGCAGCGACATCTCCTACGGCCCTAGGGGAGATCTGAGCCTTCGAGGGCCCGCTGTGGTGGGCACAGTGGCAGAGGATGTCTTGGCAGAGGGAGGAACGGATGCAGGAGCTGGGGTAGGTCTTTGCTCCCTTTGGGGCAACTCCTGCGAGCGTGCCCCAGCTCCTTGCACAGATAGCACCTAACCTCCTCCGTGCCATAGTACACCGTGTTCATGATGCCCCCGTAGGGCCCCCAAAGGACCCCTCCGCAGATTCTGTGCTCCCTGGCAGCAGCAGTTATACCTGCCATCTGAAGGAGAGCACGTGCCTCAGCGACCTGTCCCTGCAGCCCAACGATATTTTTGTTATAGGAGACTTAATATCTCCCTGGGCTTGCAGGTGGGGGTGCATGAGGCAGTCTGGGAGGAAGGGGGGCAAATTGGAAAGAATTATCCTAGTGCCCAACCCTTCCAGGGATTCAATGGGGATGTAGGTCCCACCTACTGCAATGCCCCACTGCACCAGGGTGTGGGTGGCGGCCAGCATACGGAGGAAGAATACGCCCTTCCCCGTACATCTTGCTGCCTGCCACCACTGCAGAGGGACCTACAAAATGTGCCACAGCCCTCACATAAGCTTCAATGCCCTGGCTAGGTGATATTGGGCACCTCACCCCATGCTTCCTGCTTAGACATGGTGTGGCCCCAGCGTTGTTGTTGCTGGGGTTAATGCCTGCAGCTGCCACCTGCGCCCACGATGTAGCTGGGACTGCAGGGGTTAAGCTACCATCAGGATCTGGGGGAGGTATGGCCCGGGCACTGGATGTACCAGGCTGAAGGCTGTGGCCATAGTTTGTGCTCCTATGGACTGTAGGTACCTTAGGTCTTGGGGTTCGGTGCCTGGGCGCAGCCCCCGTTGACCTACTATCTCTCCTCCCCTTAGGCATGGTATTAAAAAACCTCTAGGCCAGGGGAGAAGGTAGTGCCCAGGGAGAGAGGTACAGAGAGGAGATTTCCCTTTAAGAACAAATTAACTACCTCTTTGCTAAGGGAGGGAAAAAGTCAGCTTTTAAAACGCTGCAGTTTTTTCTTTCCCTCCCTTTATTAATTCCTCTCTTCCTAGCAAGGTGCTGCACCACAGTATTACTTTCTTTAAAAGCACAGAGCTCCCAAATCCAAATGAGAAACAAATCAACTTTAAATAAAAGTGAATAAGAAAAACCAAACAACCAGAGGTGGGGGAGGAGAGAGGGGTTGAAGCTGCAGTTACCAGCCCAGCCAAAGTACAGCTGTGCTGGGTTGAATCATTGCAGCCCCTGGGTGAAAACAAAAACGTTTTTTAACACCAAAATAAACCCCAAACTCTCTATAAAACACATGTATGAGGCGCATGCGCGAGAGTGAGACGGATGGCAGCATAAGCCTTGAGCTCCATCACTCACCCCCGATAAAACACAAATAAATCGTGCAAAACAGACCTTTGGCACTCCTAACCACCCTAACACAGGCATTAAAACTGTAGGGATGGCACCGATGCAGGCAAAGAAGAAAAAAGAGGGAGATCTCCGCAAATATCTTGGCCGATCGAGCTCACGGAGCGCGGCAGCAACAATGGCTCCAGATTCGAACGCAGGATCAGAATCAGAGCGGGATGAAGACACAGCTGAGGGCCCGGAGCAATTGCGAGTCCGCCGCTGTGATTTTGAGCGGATATTAAGGGACATGAAAGCCCCTCGAAATGCAAGATCTAAAAAAAGAGGTACAAGGACTTGGCGAGCGCACCGGAGTACTGGAAGAGAAAGTGGTCACCAACTCAAAACTTATCAAAAAAGCGGACAAACGCTCCACATATCTCCAGGCACAAATTAATGAATTGGCGGACAGGCAGGAGGACGCAGAGAACAGGGACCGCCGTAATAACATCAGAGTACGCGGTATCCCTGAGGCCATCACTGATGTGGAGGACTTCATCTCCCGATGGATGGCGGAGCTGCTCCCTGACTGTCCGGCTAACGAGCAAATTATGGATCGCTGTCACCGTGCCCTACGAAGCAAGCCAGCGGCGACAGAGCAGCCGAGAGATGTAATTGCCTGGCTGCACCACTTTCGCACCAGGGATGCCATTCTACAGAAGGCCAGAGTGGCAGGAGACTGCAGATTTGAAGATGTCACTATGCAGCTCTTCCAAGATCTCTCCCCGCTCACCTTAGCCAGGAAAAGGAAACTCCAGCCCATCACCAAAACACTGAGGGACCGAGCCATCAGATATAGATGGACCTTTCCGTTTGGCCTTTTGGTCATCCGAAACGGAAGGGCCATCTCCATGAAGGAGATAAAAGAGGGGGACGAGTTTCTGCAGAAGCTGGGGGTCAGAGAGAACTCCCCCGCGAGCCCTCGCGGGGAGAAGCCCAGAGACGCGGACTGGCAGGTGGTAGGGGCAGCAAGAGAAAGTCGGGACGATCTCACCTGATGGCCTACCCAAATTCTTTTATCTCCCCTGGAGATACCTCATGGTTGGAGGCCAGTTAATAAAGTTGAAAGTTAACCCCTAAGTTGTCTCCCCCTATTCTTAACCCCTTGAACGAGGAATGGAGATCCTGCTGATCAATTCGCTACCTCCAGACTCCGTGCTACCACGTGGCAGGGCCCCACAACCCTCACGGTAACTCCTACAAGAAAAGCTAAACAAAAATCGGAAAACCTTACCTGCATGCATCATGGCGGCTCAAGGTGGAACGCATGATGCCCATCATGGCGAAGGTACACGATCTGGAACACGAGGCGGCATCATGGAAGTGCAGCATACTTCGGCGGGAGAGCTGGGGGAGTGGCGACCTCTTCTCCGGGCTCCAGGTAAGAAAATGGCGTCCCCTGGAACAACGTCACCGGAAGTGAGTGGGACGCCATCTTGGAGGAGGCAGGGGAGAATTCAATAATGACGTCATCACTGAGCGCCAAACCCCGTCCGGTATCGCGAGAGGAGAGGCAGGAACAAAAAACCTGGCAATGGGGAAGGAGGAGCGCCAGGATCACAGAGAAGAGGAGATCCCCTGACCGACATCAGTCAAGAAGGAAAGAAGAGATGACAGCACCCTGCAGCACGTCGCGAGGAGAGACCACGCGCCACCGCTCATGCAGAGAACAGGGAGCACCAAGACAGTTGCTGAACCAATAAACATTGTTTTCACACAAACACTTCTTTGCGAACAATCATTCCCCTCGTGACCAGGCCCCTAAATCAAATAAATACTACTAGACTTGAGATGTCGGGAGGGACATAAAGACATATTTATAAAACCTAATAGCAGAATCCTATGAATAGGGGAAGGGGGGGAGGAAAGGGAAGAGGTGAGCTGGACAGATCAAGCCGACATCTTCTCAAAGGAAGGGGAGGGGTAACAAGAAGGGGAAAAGACGCTAGAAAGTTAGGGTAAGAAGTTGCAGTAGCACAGTTGAACTGCCGGAGAATGTGTTCTGTTAAAAATAACTTACCTTTTATAATCGGAGGGGAGGGTGCCCTCCAGTTTCACCTAGGGCATGAGCCTCCACATGGGCGCGGGGGGTAACCCCTTCCGGAGGCCCATGCAAGTCCTCACTGGACCAGCAAAGGGGAGCGGTAGAGGGGGGTGGAGGTCCATCCCGGACTACGCTCGTGCTGTACGTCCAGGAGGGGCAGAGAAGGCAATTGGGGGGGATTGGTCTCGCCCAAATGCCAGATGTGTTAACATTGTATTTGCATGTCCTGTTATATGTGTTTATTTGTTCCCCCAGTGTACATTCCCTTGTTTTTCCCGGCTGCAGTCAGAAACCACAGAAAGATCTAGAAGGTTCCCGATGATGAGACCCTGGGCTCGGATGAAAGCTTACAGACAAGCAAAGGTTTGGAAATACACACATGAGTAAGGGGATTACTATCATTTCACATAATGTGAAAGGCTTTAATAGCCCAGGGAAACGCAAACTAGCCATGGCCATACTACTTCATAACCGTTTGCCTTTTCCGGTTAAGACCATCAAAAAAGACAACAACGGCCGATTTCTGATTATCATCGGTGAAATACAAGGTCAGCCGATCACATTGGCAAACGTTTACGCCCCGAGTGAAGGTGCAGAGGCTTTCCTAGAAAGGTTCTTCTCCGTCCTCCAGAGGATAGCGCAGGGATGCGTAGTACTCGGGGGCGACTTTAACCAGACATTGGATCCGGTAATGGATAGATGCACCCCGAGCGGTAAAACTAATTCGAAGGTCAGAAAAACCTGGAACAGGGGGCTGAGAACCAATAATCTTTTAGATATATGGCGTGAACAGCATCGACATGACAAAGGATTTACATTTTACTCCCACCCACACGATAGATACAGTAGGATAGACTACATCTTTGTATCTAGCAGAATGGTTTCTCAGATCTCCCACTCGGGCATCCACGATATTTCGTGGTCAGATCATGCACCGATAGAGCTGCGGTGCTCGGATTTTATTCTAGACAGACCAGGAGCGAACTGTAAACTCAATGAAGTTTTACTAAAAATCCCCGAAATTTCACAAAAAGTGGGGGATAGAATCAGGGAATATTTTCAGGAGCATATGGGAAGCATGAATTCCCAAGCTACCCTATGGGAAGCCCATCAGGCAACTCTGAGAGGAGAGCTCATAGGGATCGTAAGCAGGCGGAAGAGGGAGAAGGACAAAAAAATTAATCAGTTACAAGCAGAATTGGCAGTCCTTTCAGCCCTACATAAAGATAACAAAAATGCAATAACCCTTAAGGAGTTGCTAGACACCAAAACTAAACTTAATATCTTGCTAGCCTCCCGTGCTGAGAAGGAGCTGACATGGTCCAAGCGGAAATTTTTTGAAAAAGCAAACAGGCCAGATACCCTACTTGCCAACAAATTACGAGACAGAAACCAAGTCTCCCAAATTCAGACAATTCGAACAGAGCAGGGGGATCTAACCTCTGACCCTAAAAAAATAGTAAATGAATTTAAAACATATTATGAAACCCTATATGATGGGGCAAAGGTGGCACATACGCCAACCACAAAAGCCCGACTAAAGACGTTCTTAACAGAGGCTCAGTTACCAAAAGTGACCGGAGAGGAGAGGGACGCACTACAGGCAGACTTTACTATTGAGGAAATCCTAGAGGTAATGAAGTCATTGAAAGCAGCCAAGGCCCTGGGCCCTGATGGCTTTTCCAATCTCTATTATAAGAAATTCCGCAAGTTATTAGCTCCTCACCTCCTAAAACTGTGTAATTCCTTTCTGGATGGTGCCCCCATCCCGGGCTCAATGCTCCAGGCATCTATCTCTGTGATCCACAAACAGGGAAAGGACCCAGTGGACTGTAAAAGCTATAGACCCATCTCATTGATAAACTCAGACACGAAAATCTTTTCCAAACTATTAGCTAACCGCCTTAACCAGGTGTTGCCCAGGTTGGTCCATCCCGATCAAGTAGGGTTCATATGTGGTCGACAAGCGGCAGATAACACCAGACGGATTATTGATCTGATTGATTTGGCACAAAAAAAACACATCCCGTCTATGGTGCTCAGTCTAGACGCAGAAAAAGCGTTCGACAGAATTGACTGGCCCTACCTGAGAGAGACGCTGGGAGCATTCGGCTTGGGTGGGAGAATGGTGGAGGCAGTTCTCGCTCTGTATCAGGGACCGACGGCGAAGGTCAGGCATCAGGGCTTCCCCTCGGGTGAATTCCTGATTAAGAGCGGCACCAGACAAGGCTGTCACCCCTCCTCTATGCGCTATGCATTGAACCCCTGGCGGCGCACATCCGCCTCAGCCCGAACATAGCAGGAACTCAAATTAGTGAACAGCCACATAAAGTGGCCCTGTACGCTGATGACGTGATACTCACATTATCACAGCCCCTCACCTCTCTGCCGAATGTCTTTCAATTACTGGGGGAATTTAACACGATATCAGGGTTCAAAATTAACCAGGCAAAATCAGAAGCCCTGAATATCAACCTACCTAAGGCCACCGAGAAACTGATCACGGTGAACTTTGATTTCAAATGGCAAACCTCCTCTATTAACTATCTAGGGATAAATATCACAAAGCAATCGGGCACCCTATATAATGCAAATTACCCCAGACTGATACGGACACTGAAGGAAGATCTCCGTAAATGGGCAGGGTACAATATATCCTGGATTGGCAGGATCTAGTCTCTAAAAATGAATCTCCTTCCTAGAATTCTGTACCTATTTCAGACCCTACCGGTCCCTATAATCAGGGAAGATATCCTTCGGTTACAGTCCGCAATGGTGAAGTTCGTCTGGGGTAATAAAACCCCCCGCATCAAAACTAGCACAATGGTTAGGCCCACAACAAGAGTAGGGTTAGCGGTACCTTGCCTGTTATCGTATTTCAGAGCGGCCCAATTAACCCAAATTATCCAGTGGCTCACCCACCCTAGTCTGAGGCGGTGGGTGGAACTGGAGGCGGCTTGCTGTGCCCCGGTGGCACTACAGGACCTGATCTGGCTTCCAAACAAGGTGCGCAAAACCTTCAGTCACCCGCTCCCCGCGATTGACAGCTCTTTAGCAGTATGGGACAAGAGCAAATATAAATTCATCCTAACGAGACAACACTCCTTGATGACCCCAATTCTGGGGAACACTGATTTCGCTCCGGGCCTGCAGAAGAAAGATTTCACTATCTGGACACAGAAAGGCTACACTCGCCTTCTACACCTGGAGGGTAGAATATCAATCAAACCTTTTGAGCAAATTAAATCAGAACAAACAGTTCCAAATTCAGAATATTTTAGATACCTCCAGCTAAGGGCTTTCTATGATAAATTCCCCATCCGCGCTCAACGGACTAATTTTGAGCAGCTCTGTTCTAGAGGAACAGGAACCAAGGGACTCATCTCTGTGATGTATAAGGCGGTAGTCTGCCCGACCCCTGATGCCGACGTGACACTTAATTACAGGACCAGATGGAAGAGAGATCTAGGGGAAACACTAGATGACGAGGACTGGGACTATATTATCTTGGCAGCAGCTAAGAGCTCAATCTGCACGACATTAAAGGAGAACGCGTATAAGGTCCTGATGAGGTGGTACTTGACCCCGCTATGATTATCAAAGTTTGTCACGGGTTACCCCCCATTGTGCCCCAAACAATGTGGGGAGCAGGCAGACTTGCTGCACATGCTGTGGGGTTGCACCAAGATACTTCCAATCTGGGAAGACATCAGGAATTGGCTCCAGAGAATTCTCGATTGCACGATCCCTTTGGACCCCTGGTTGTTTCTGCTGGCCAGACGCACCCCGGGGCTAAACAGATCGGAGCACAAATTAATTGCACATTTTGCAACTGCCCTGAGGTGCGAAATCGCAGCATTCTGGAAGCAGCCCGAGATACCCAATATCCCACAAATCAGAAATAGAATTTGGCATATTTGTCGGATGGAGCAGTTAACGAGTCTGGTTAACGACCCTTTTTTCCTAAATGTCTGGGCGCCCTGGTTAGCCCTGAACGATATCCCAGGGATCAATGCCTCCAATATAATGCTTTAATAGCTCTAGACGCGTTCTCCTTGGATGGGTGTGGATGATTAGGGGATACATAATAGAGACGGGAGGGACAATCAGAATGGGTCGCAGGGAGACTAGTCAGTGTCTGTAGTACCCGCCCGAAGACGTTCGAGAACAGTAGGCTAGAAACTATCCCGGGACCTGGTAGAGCTGAGTTCCCCCAGGAGAACCCAGAGGTCTCGGAATGTTCAGCAGCAGCTACCTCCACCCCCCTCCCTACCTCTCCCATGTTGTATCCTTGTCGAAAGTCTGGTTTGTCTGTAAGTCTCCCCAGTATGTCTGTTTTGAGTACCAATACTAAATGAGTTGACGTGAGTACCCTTATATACGACATTGGGTTGGTAGATATTGTCATGATTGTACCATGCACTCAATAAAAACTTCTTTGGTTGAAAAAAAAAACCACACAGTGTATTCCCCTACAGTTCCCACACCAAAATATATCTAGTGAAATTAAATCGGAAAACAATAAACTCGATTTCAAATGTACACACGCTTCGGAGGAGGGAGGAGGAGGAGACTCACAAGGGAAAAAGATGAAAGACATAAAAGGTGTGAGTGAGAAAATAATTAGGGGGGAAAGGAAAGAGAAAGACATGAAGTGGAGGAGAATAAAGAGACATGATGGGGCAAAATAAACCAAATGTGATTGTCATAAAATATACAGGCGCCCAGTTCTTCAAATTTGGCCTAGGCCCCAAAATTCTGTGGGCGGCCCTGCCCTCTATACAAATATATTTATATATACACACACGTACACACACTGCAGCCCATTCTATGCACACAAACACACTGCAGCTCCCTTTGTGTACACACACAAACACACACACACACTAGTTCTCTCTATACACAAACACACTGCAGCCCCACTCTTCACTAGGGTTGCCAGGTGGCTTGTCCAAAAATACTGGACACAATGGTAAAAGATGCGACCCCCCCCAATACATATAAATAAATACCCCCACACCCCCCAAATACATATAAAATACACACCCACGCCCCCAGAATACATATAAAAAATGCCCCCATTACCCCAATACATATAAAATATACCCCCACCACCCCAATAAATATAAAATATACCCCCACTATATTTACAGTAGAGGCAGCGATTATTCTAACAAAAACCAGTGGCAATTCCCCAAAAGAGCCAGGTACACCCAGGTACATTCTGAATACATGCCTTAAACTTTCCTTAAACTAGCCCCAGCATTTCTGCATTGATTAATGGCCTATCAGATTAACAGTGGGGGTCCCTGGCAGTCCCATTCAAACTGAATTGGACTGCCAGGGATCCCTGCTGTGTTAATCCTATGGGTCGTTAGTCAATGCAGAAATGCCTTAAACGTGCCTCAAACAAGCACAGAACATACCCAGCACATACCCTGAATGTAACCCGGCTAGTTTAAAGCAAATGTTAGAATAAGCGTTGCCTCTACTGTGTACACTGGCGACACACTTTATTCGAGCTTGGCTAGTCCCACGAATTCGGGTATACCCGGGTGTATTGAGGTTTGTGACTGTTTTCTGCCCGAGTGCATTGAGTTATTTTCCAAGCAGGGATTGAAGCATTTTGTTCCCGCTGGCTGCAATACTGCACAGTATATATATATATACTGCATTACAATTCATGAATTTATGCCATCTGGTAGACACGCGAAGCATTGCAGCCTATTAAATCCTAATCATTATCATTTAACAGATCAGCCGCCCATCAGCCAGGCATGAACCCAGGCTGGGAAGGCAAATGCAACGGGGCTTGTCAGAGGTGAGGAGCGGCGCATTCCAGGTATCTGCCAGGTACATACCGGGTATTTGCTCGAATAAAGTGTGTCGGTGCAGTATATAAAGGTGCAGGTCCAGAAAATCCATCTCAGTTGGATGTGTTTTAGATGTGAATTTGAGGTTAAACAAATTGTTGTTCAGATATACAAAAAACTCATGTAGTGTGGAAATGTTACCCGACCAAATAATCAACAGGTCATCTATGTAGCGACGATAGAAGAATATGTGCTGTCTAAAGGGATTAGCGTCACCAAAAATATACGTGGATTCCCAAAAGCCCATGAATAAATTGGCATATGAGGGTGCAAAAGATGTCCCCATAGCCGTACCACGTGTTTGTAGATAGTAAGTGTTGTTGAATAGAAAATAATTGTGTTGTAGCAGAAATATAATTGAATCAAGAATAAATGTGCTCTGTGCCAAGTGAATATTAGAGTGATTTAAATAATAACTAATGGCTTTAATACCTAGTGTGTGATTAATAATAGTGTATAACGAGGTCACATCTAATGTGACCCAAGAAAAAGAATGTGCCCATGTAATCTTTTGTATATCTGTCAACAAGTCAATGGAGTCTCTTAAAAAAGATGGAAGTGTCCTAACCATGGGTTGTAAGAATTGGTCCACGTACCTAGATAGACCATCTCCCAAAGATCCAATGCTCGATATAATTGGTCTGCCAGGTGGGTTGACCAGAGACTTATGGATCTTTGGGAGATGGTGAAAAATAGGTACAGTGGGGAATTGGTTGTATATAAACTGATATTCACGTTGTGTGAGAACCCCTAGTTCCCTGCCCATTTCCAAAAGCTTTTTAATTTCAACAAGGTATGGAGCTGTGGGGTTTCTGTCAAGTTTGCAATAAGATTCTGTATCATTAAGTTGTCTAAGGGCTTCATTTAGATATGCATCTGC
>WSYH01007914.1:3303-28182 GCA_036426205.1 Ascaphus truei | reverse complement strand
ACCGGACCAACCCCCGCCAGTCACACTCACTGCGCTGTTGCCCTGTGCTCGTCACGCGCTTAGGCCCTAGCGCTAATCCCGGGTCTGCACCTGGGGGATTCCACTCGCCCCCGCCCACCCTGGGTTTGGCCCGCCGCGCCCCTGGGTTCGCAGCCCCCATGTCCCCCCGGGTGTCACCTCGCCCACGGTCGGCCCGCCCCCCCGGACGCCGGGCCTGTGGTCGTTTCACACCACAGTTGGACCCTGCCCCCCCCAGGCCCATTTCCCCGGTGCCGGGAGAGGGGATCCCTGTCACATGCGCGTTGCATTCGTGTGCTCCAGCCTGCGGGTCTGCTCCTTTCATGCGGCACTTCAGCCTCCTCCGGACGCCGGCTGCCGCCCCTCTTCGTGTTGCCGTGCTCTCGGCGGCCTGCGCTGCATGCTCCGCCCCCCATCCGGGACTTGAACTCGGGTCAGCAAAAGCGCCCGGGGAAGAAACAGGAAGAAGGCGCCTCCTGGACCGGGTGTGGAGCAAAGCGTGAGACTGTACTGGACGGTTGGCTGGTGGCCGGGGTGCGGGTGGGGTCCCACTGTGCAGTTTTTTGTGGTTTTGTGTGTGTGTGTGTCACTGTGATGTGTGGTGTGTGTGTTGTGTGTGTGTGGTGTAGGTGGTAAAATATGGTGTTGTCAAACCTTGTGGGGGGGGGGGGGGGGGGGGGGGGGGGGGGGGGGGGGGGGGGGGGGGGGGGGGGGGGGGGGGGGGGTGGCGAGAGGAAGGAGCGGGAGGTTTTGGTCCCGGGCAGCGCCGGGTCTCAGCTAGTTATAAATAAAGATCGCTAGAAAATGGCTTCCTGCTTTGCTACATCAAAATAAGCCTTCATTGTGTTATGTTTGTGTACGTCGCTTGTTACTGTCCAGGAGACCGACCTGCTAGGCAGCGGTGGGGAGTATAGACCGACCTGTACCTGGGATCTGGATCCTAAACGAGTAAGGAGAGTGGGCTCCGGTTCCAGGTTCAGCGGCTTAGTAGAGGTCACAGTTCTGAGGTCGGGGCAGGAGGCAGAATGGTTGAGATCACGGTTTCCGAGGTTGCGGGCAGGAGAGGCAGGAGAGGCTGGAGAGGGAGGAGAGGCAGGAGAGGGAGGAGAGGCTGGAGAGGCAGGAGAGGCTGGAGAGGCAGGAGAGGCAGGCAGCGGTTCCAGCAGTAAGGTAATGAGAACCTTGCACAGGCAAAGATAGAGGACTGAGAGCCTTATAAAGGGGGTGGCAGGTGCAAGCAATTGCCAGTTCAACCAAACGCTGACTTCCTATATTGGCGGCTGTCATGGGAGACCAGTGCTTACCGTCTGAAAATATACCCGGGTCCTTTGATTGACAAAACGTGAGATACAATGTATTTTATTTATTCACATGAAAAACACACAGGGCTTAATTTACAAGATAACACGAAATAACACTTACTGGAATGGGGTAAAATAAAATAATTGGTTTCCAGAACGAAAGTCCACGAAATGCAGCCTCTAGGTATTAATTCCCAGGAGCGGGGTTAATACGCGAACAAGAGACGCAAAACTGTCTTTGGCTAGGGGCGCCGCTTACAGCCCTTTCTCCGCCGAAAGAAGTTCGTTCTGCGCTTGCAGAATTCGTTCCCAAGTCCTTAGTTCTAACGAACTTTTACAGCGGGGTACAATCCTTGGTTGCGAAGAAACGTCTCTGTACCGCACGCTGTCCTTTCCGATGAGACACACCCGTTAGCCTGCACGGATTTATAACGCCCTCCCACGCCTATCTGGGTAATACACAGCCAATCTTGGCGTGGGAAGCAAATTCCCACCCACTGGCAAGTTTGCCAGTAATCCCTGCAACCGGGCAAAGGGCTTCCCGGTATGCCAAGGGTCATGCGCTAACCTCACACTTAACCCGCTTAGCATACCTGACCAAGCCCCCTTGCACGGCGGCAGCAAGTCTACCTTTCCTCGGGGTGCCCGGGCATCTGCCAGGCAAACAGTTTACATACAGTTCCTGACATTTAGCACTTTACCCAGCTCGGTGTCTTTTGAAGCCACGGACTTTTGCAGACATTCTGCAGCCTGCGCCACAGGGCGTCTGTCACGGGAGACCAAGCTTTTAACACCTTAATTACCAGGATAATTTAATTGAGCAAAACGAGTGATGAAATAAATTTTAATTTATTCACTTAAATAGGCAGATACACAATATTACACAAAATACAGAAGAAAGACACACTTACTTTGGAAACTGGGATACAAAACTAATCTTTCCTGGCTGTAGGGACTTCACATCTAGAAGATTACCCCCAATAGGCTTGTAACTGCAAAGCTTCTAGGCAGGCTGTGCTGAAGCAGAGCCCTGCCTCTTTCTTGCTGGGAACTGGAAACTTAAAATCACTTAGAACTTGGAAATCTTGAAACGCACCTTGAATCACACATGATGGAACTTAGATGATACTAACTCCTCACTGGCTGCACCGACTTTTAGAAACTCACAAGTCCTATTTTTACTGTCTGCAGCGAATCACTGCGTGGGAACCAATCACCAATCTACTTCATGGAAACTGTCCGAGGCTTCAAGGCATGCCACGGGCATGTGTGACCTTTCCACTGTAGCTGCTTGGCATACCTAGCCAAGCCTACTTCCTTGGACATCTGTCAGGACAAACTGTTCACCTCTCCCCCTCCCCACTTAACACTTTAGAATGTCTGTCCCAGACACAGGGGGACCAGATCAGCAGGGGGGCTCAGAAGCCTAAATGATGCATTTCTTACTCCCCCAGGTTCCTGCCATGCATTTAAAAGCCCAGTATTACACACCCTACGTGTCACCTCCTGTTCTGGACTGAATGAAGGAGAATCCCCTGCTGTCTATAATGTTAATTGCCTTACTCTTATAACTTTAAAATACCAAAATTACAGGGGGCATTCATTTAATACGTGGGGTGAACGTTAATGCTCAGAAACATAACCCCTTTATGTGTTCGTACCTCAGTAATGCCCACACCAAATGTCATCTTTCTAGGATGCTCCTAACTAAAGTTAGCTATCGGCTTTCATGTGGTTTTAATGTCTGCGGTTTTAATCTTTTCCCCTTATTCGGAAAACATTGTTACCATAACTCATACATTAAAAGCATGCTGGTTTCAATAACATATACTGTTGCGGCAGCTTTTATTCTAACAAATCACCGGTTTTTACCTGGCTGGTTCCTGGAATGCGACGCTGTTCACCTGGCGCATGCCGCGTTCATTTTGCGCTCCCAGCCACGGGTCATGCCCGGCTGATGCGCGGTTGATGGGTTTATTGATAATGGTTCGGATTTAAATAGGCTGCAATGCTTCGCGTGTCCGCCAGATGGCATAAATTCATGAATTGTAATGCGCCGAATCAGTAATGTGTCGGCTTGCAGGTATTTCGTTTTAAAAAGATACTGTACCACAGTGTGCCATTGTAACTTGGCCTTGGCCTTGGCCTTGAGACTGAAGGAAGAGTTGCAAAAATGTATCAATTTAGGCTTTTCATATTAAAGAAAGACAAAGACCAGTTTGTGTTTGTGTTACACTATTCTGCAGAGACCCGCCGCCCGCCATGAGTGTTCAAGTGCAGCCCGCTTTCCAAAAACCTGACAGAAGTTACGCGTATTTGATATGTGCCGCGATTAATGCAACAGAGGATAAGATGGCAACAGTTGCTCAAATTTATCAGTATTTTATCGAAAACTATGACTTTTACAAATTTTCGCCAACTCCTCATACGTGGAAGCGTGCAGTAAGGAAAAGGTTATGTAGCGATCCCTGTTTTCACCGTATTGAGCCACAATTTGTTGGAGGGTATTGGTGTGTATCACCGGATTTTTCCCGTATCTATGATCATGGAGGCGGCAAAAGGCGAAGGGTCGTGTTAAAACCAACTAAGAAGCGACAGTCGCTGCCAAGCAATGCACCAGCACCGGCACCAGCACCAGCACCAGCACCGGCTTCCAATGACGGTCCCACCGTCAGTGAGAATCCTGAGTCTGAGCCGGATTTTGCCTGCAGTTTTGATGAAGCTTGCATGTACCTAAGCGATTTCCAGCCTCACCTGCTGACTACAGGTGGACTAGTCCCGCTGCCAACTATCGACGTGGATGATGAAGAAAGCTGGACTGGCAGTGGACCGGCGCCGGCGCAAGCTGTGACCTAGTTCCCACGCCAATTGCCGTAGTTCCTACGCCAATTGTGCTACCAGGCAGTAAAAAAACAGTGCAGCAAGCCTCTACATTTGTTACACTGGCAAAGGAGCAAATGGAAACAATATGAGGCAATTCAACATGTTCTTTTATTGGTGGAGTCAGTACAAAAACATTTATTTACAAATACTGTACAATGTTGTAACATTTAAAGTGCACAGCAATTCTAATCCGCTCATAGCCGAGCTACAGTACAAACACTCAGTATGCCTGCGTCTAATCACACCATCCCCCTCCCCCAACCCTTAGAGGCCTGTCGTTTGAACGGTAATGCTTTGGAAAATCAACATGTTCTTTTATTGGTGGAGTCAGTACAAAAACATTTATTTACAATGTTGAAACATTTAAAGTGCACAGCAATTCTAACCATCAACACACAATAATACATTCTGCAGCCTTTATTAAATTCTTCTGCCACAAAACATTTTTGGTGCATGGGGCACAGGGAGTTAAAGTGACTTGCTTTTTATGTACTGTATTTGGGGGTTGTCTTTGTGGGTTTATTCATCAAATTATTATGATGAACTGCCTTTTGAAATTACAGTGCTGTTAACTATTTCAGCCACACACCTCTAGAGTTTTTAATCCCTCCCTAGCCAAGCGTCAATCAGCTGAGTCACCCTAGCCTACCCCCCCCCAGCGCGATTCACAGTAGAGCATTGCTAACAGGCATTTGCGCTCTAAACTGAATTTTTTCAAGAAATTGTTCTAAGTCGCAACTTTGCTCGTACGATCAGCTGTTTGCGCTGTATTTCAGCCCTTCAACGCGATTCTCTAAGCTTCCGCGAACTATCGTTACTAGAAAGTCTGCGCTGAAACAAGCTTCACCAGCAAAGGCAGGTGATTAAAAAAAGCAGGCGGCAACACCATACAACAGGCCGACGGTGTCCCGGCTGACCCCGAGGCTTGTCCCAGTGGATCCCGTGGGTGTCCCGGATGACCAAGCGGGGGGTCCCACGGGTCCCCGTGGGAGTACCGAGGTCCCACAGGCCTGCCGGTACCAATGGTGTGCCTCAAAAAAATTAACAATACGATTTACACTTACCTTTTCCAGCACCACGATGAAGCCGTCTTCATCCTATCTTCATCCGGCCATGTCCCCTCCGATGACTGCTAAAACATGACAAAAGAATACAAATAGCCAATGTAATGTCCCGTACACCTTAATTACCTTAGGGTTCATTAGGCTATAACAGGCATTACCCGGTTAAGACATCACTTTAAGTTACACTCGCAGTATTACATATGCCCAATAGGCAAACGGCAGCTCACGAATGCGCGATGCAGCACATCCTGAACAGTATACCCAGCTCCCTACCTGTACCGAAGATCTGAGCAAGCGGGGACGGAGGAATATAGAGCATGGTACAAATGCGTTATGTTTATTTACATCAGTGATGCACGTATATGCCGCTTGCAGTAGGTACATGCATCGAAATAAGTGGAAAAAATGGGAGGGCTTCACTGTAAGTAATTTTCGCTTTTTACATAAATGCTCGGTCCTAGCGTACCTTAATTGGTGTAGGGGTATGTCTGTAGTCATTACGGGGTTAAACCCACCCTCACCACCTCAGGAGGGCATATACCACATCTCCACCATACGTACCCCGTGAAGGGCCTAACCACCCACTACCCCAGGAGGTCTACCCACCCTGGCTTGGGGACAATACCCCCTTTCCACCACCCCCGGTTAACCACAATTAAACATCACTATATTTAATAAACAATCCAGAAAACCACCCCTTTTGCCCACACATTAACAACCTGATTCATTTCTTTTACACTACAGGGTGAATACCCAGGGCCCACGGGAAGTCCTGTGGTTCCTGACGGGTGTCCCGGCAGGCCCACAGTGGCCCAGGTAAAGGGTTTCACACAGGTTTGGAGCCCTACAGGTGGTCCCCCCAGGTGCCCGTGGTCATCCTGTAGTCTCGCGGGTCACCGTGGGCCCCAAAGGGGTCTCCATGGGTAGGACCCACGGGCATCTGGGGGACCCCGGGTCAGCCCCACAGGTGTCTGAGGGTCCTCTGGGTGGTTCTCCACGCGGGTCTGGGGGCCATTGGGAGGTGCCTATGGGTTACGTGGGGGCCCACACAGATGTGGGGCCCCCCGGTTTTATTCCCCGCAGGTGTCCCACGTGGACCGGCAGCTGGGACTGTGGGAAGGCCGGCGAGACACTCGGGGTCTCCAGAGGTCCTGCGACCTAAGGAACCAAACCCTTGTATGTAAAAAAAAATTAAACCTGTCCAATACATCTTAAAATAAATAAATATCCCCCCCAAACACATACAGTAGGTGCAAAATCACTATATACAGCTAGGATAATTAGAGTATTTTTCGCCCATTAGTAAACACAATTACATAAAACAGCATAAATAAAGTAGTAAATAAATAGAGTCTCTTTCCCTGGCAACGAGATGGCATCCGGTTATCAAAAAGGCCCGTTGCAAATATTTCACTTTCAGTTACCCCTTAATCAACTTTACGGATAATAACCGTGACAGAATTAAGGGGATAACCCACCCGGCCCAATACCAACCCTTAACCATTCATTTTTACATGATTAATGATAATATATATACCCACTGTTACAATGAATGGTTGAAGGGTTGGTATCGGGGCAGGGTGGGTTAACCCCTTAATTACTGCTGCGGTTATTATCTGATTAAAGGTTTGATTTAAGGGGTGAAGGGACATTACATTGGCTATTTGTATTCGTGTGTATGTTTTGCAGCATCGGAGTGGAAATGCGCCAGGATGAAGATTGAGCGATGAAGACGGCCTTCATTTGGGTGCCTGGAAAAGGTAAGTGTAATAGGTGGGTTTACGGTATTATTGTGATTAATATATTTAAATGGGCAACGGGTTATTATCCATGTGGGGATAATAGTAATTGTCCAATTACAGTATTGTATCTGGTGGGGCGGGAGGTGGGTTGTATATTGCAATGTGATTGGGGGCAATTGTTCCCCAATAAACATGACTAGGTGTGAAGGGAAGAAAGGCAGGGAAGGAGAGGGAGAGACCTAGTTGGTGTGTTGGGGTGTTGTGGGTGAAACACTCACACCCTACCCCCCCAAACCACCCCCCCCACCACCGGCCAAACCCCTGATGACGCTAAGTAATGAACTGCTTTAATGTATTTTTATAATGTGTGCGGGAGAGGGGGTCCCCTGAGCTGAACTGCATACGGATTTATGGCTCAGCGACCCCATGCTCCGAGTTAACAGGCACGGAGTAGGGAATCGGTGCCATTGTAGCCGCCATCTTTTAGCATCCACGTCACGTCTTGGACGCTTATAAAGATGCGGTTGGAACCCTGGCATCCGATGCCACATACTGGGGCCTGTAATCGGGAGCAGGGGGTCTCTGAGCCAGAAATCATGGCGGTTCAGCGTAGGGAGCCCTGCCCCGCCACACTAGATAAAATTTACATTATACAGCTTATTTACCATAGCGCGATAGCTGCTACGGTAAGGAATTATTGGTTATTATTGGGTGTGTCAACCCCCTGTGGAAGTAGTGTGGAGTGTAGGGGGTTTCAGAGTGAACCAACTGGTTTCACGTTCGGGGGAACCCCCTACTTAAGGAGATACAGGCCCCGTTATGGGGTGCCCGGATCCCCTGCAGAATTTAAATGTCCCACCGGTCACGATGACGCGGGAAGTTTAAAAAGTGAAGGGGATTACCGGCACCCCATAACGGGGCCTGTATCTACTGAAGAGGGGGTCCCCAGACCTGAACCAATGCGGTTAATAATATTTTTTTATTATTTTTTTTATTTTATTTTCAGGGTGAGGTCCAATTGATCCCAACCAAAAAGAGAAAGTGTACATACATATTATTCTCAGTTCCTTTGAAGTATGCAAAACATAGTAGATGATGGGCAGGAAATAATTTTCTTTATGTTTGCGTAGTGCAATCATGTACTTAACGCGTATGAATTTAGGCAAACATGTAGAATTAACTCAGGTAAAATATTAATTCTCAAATATGGGAACAGAAAGAAAGGAAAGGAAGACGGGTGGGGGGATCTATTGGGTGGGGGTGGGGGTGGGGGGGGGGGGGGCGGGGTCAAATAATTGACCAAGCAAACCCTGCCTTTTCTAACAAAAATAAATAAACACCAAAAGACAAAAAAACAAAATAATTGACTTCATACGCAACTTAAAAATAACAAAAAAAAAAAAAAACATCAAAAAACACCAAAGCTAAAAAAATAACCCAATACAACGAAATCAAAAAACTAATAATCCCCTCAATACAAATCTAAAAAACTTAATTCTGAAAAAAAAAAAAAACAATACTTCATGCGGGTGCCCGTGCTGAATGAAAAGCCATAACTTATAAGCCAAAAACAAAAACAACACACAAAAAAAAAAAAAAGGGGTGGGTGGGGAGGGGGCGGGGGGGGGGTGGAGGGGGGGGGGGGGCGGGGGGGGGGGGGGGGGGAGGGTAGGGGGGTGGGGGCGGGTGGGGGGTGGGGGGGGCGCGGGTGTGGGGGGGGGGGTGGGTGGGGGGGGCGGCCAACCAAAAAAACCAAAAAACAACCTCTCTTTTTCTAATAGTATCCTATACCCTCATCTCACAAAAACAAACTCGTCCTCCCTACCCTTTCCTAGGGGGACTCACCACTTATCCCCGCTGCTGCACAGGCTCCCCAAAAAACACAACCAAAAAAAACCCTCACACAACACCCCCAAACACAAAAAAACAAAAAAACAAAACAAAAAAAAACAAAAAAAAAAAAACCAACAAAACAAAAAAACAAAAAAACCAAAAACAAAAAAAAAAAAACCAATTTTTGTTGTGTTTTTTTTTGTTTTTTTTTTTTTTTTTGTGTGTTTTAGTTTTGTTGTTTTGTTTTTGTTTTGTTTTGTTTTGTTTTTTTGCCCTGCCCCAAAGGTATAAAACCTGATTAACATCATACTCTTACTTAGACGTTTCCTGTATACTTAGGGAATGACTCTGAGATACATAAAAATACTTGATGCACTATACAGTACAGTATATAATGTTAAATACAAAGAGAATGACAAAAAGACAACAATAAAGAAAAACATATTCTTGCCTTAGAAATATGACTTTTTGTCACTCATGTAGACTTCCCATATTGACATTTTCCATCAAACCAAATATTAACAAAACTGCCTTTTAATATTACAACTCTTTAAATTAATGTATCAATGTAAAGAATAGAATACACATCGTGAGTTTTCATGTGATAGTGCAAAATATACACAATTTCTAAAGGTAGTGTTTGTCTTCAGTGTCACTGAGTTTCTAAAGTTGTAGATGAGCTTTCATAAAATAAAATTATCTGTCTAATTGAGTGGATAACACTTAGAATTGTGTTGCAAGGCAAGTCTGTACATGCCATGTTTGGGATATAGCTTAGAATAGGCATATGCCGCGTTGCAAGGATGCGCACAATAAAAGCTTGAAAAGCAGCAAAACCTTGTGATTAAAAAAAAAAATATATGGCATAAGAAACTCAATTGAAATTGAGAAGATAGTTATGAGATAGCTGCATGATGTGTGTAGCCTGTCGATAATAAGATCTTTAATTGGTTATACACTGAGACCTATGGACTTTCAGTACAAATGCAGTGACAAAAATGATGTTTGACAATTAAAGTAAGAAGCCCTGTAAATAACCTGTCTGCTAATGAGTTGCAAATAATTTCCTGTCATCCCACACAACACAAGCTATGGGGAACAAGTATGAAGGCTGCAATCCTTTTTTTTTTTGCATGATAAAAACATAGTCTGCATTTTATGTGATGTTAATTTAAGCTCTATGCATAGGTGATAGTTTATGCTAATGTCTGTAGCGATATCTTCTGCAAAAAATTCTAATATTTTGGCATGAAGGACAAGCAAATACAAATGCATTCCATATCTGGGAAATAACAATATTTTTCTTCTTATTGGTATATCACTGGTCATTAAACTCCTTGTGCTGTTTAATGCAATGTGTGACCAATTTATAAATGTGGGTCTTGTTCAATTTGTACACCCTTTGTGATCTGCTGTCCAGTCTGACATGTGACTCGTCTCATTTACGTTTGAGGTGATACCTATGTTGATTTACATATTTATGAATCCCAAAAATATATGTATGTATAGCTTTATTTATATTAGAGCCATTAATTGGACATAGTTTCACAGCAGTTAATACACGTGACGTAAATAATATAATACAATAATACAAATAACACAAAATGGGAATAAGCGCTTCAATCATAAATGTAACATTTAGGGAAAAGGAGTCTCTGCCCTGAAAGCTTACAATCTAATTGTACTGTAGTGCCAATGAGTATTCTAAAAAAAAATCTGGGGCAATCACCAACAAGACCAGGTACATCCGGGTACATCATGGGTACATGCTTGAAGTGGGTACATGCTGGGTAACATGCGGGTACATCCTGGTACATCCAGGGTATCTGGGTACATGCGGGTCACATGCTGGGTACATGCTGGGTAACATCCTGGGTACATGCTGGGTCCATTTCTGGGTACATCCGGGTACATGCTGGTACATGCTGGGTACATGCTGGGTACATGCGGGAATGCTGGGTACATGCTGGGACACGCTGGTACATGCGGGGCACATGTGGGCACATGCTGGGGTACATGCTGGGTACACGCGGGTACATGCTGGGTACATGTGGGTACATGCTGGGTAAATGCTGGGCACATGCGGTGGCACATGCTGGGTATATGCTGGGTACATGCTGCAACATTTCAGTGACATTTCTGCAGAAAGACTAATGACCATCGGTATAACAGCGGGGGTCCCTGGCAGTCCCACCCATTAAAACTGAATGGGACTGCCAGGGACGACCCTGCTGTGTTAATCTGTTGGGCCATTAGTCTCTGCAGAAATGTCAACTAAAATGTTTGCAGCATGTACCAGCAATGTACCCAGCATGTACCAGCGTGTACCCAGCATGTACCCCAGCGGTACCCACATGTACCCAGCGTGTACCCAGATGTACCAGCACATGTACCCAGTCGGTACCAGCATGTACCCAGCAAGTACCCAGCATGACCCCAGCGTTGTACCCAGCATGTACCCAGCAGTGTACCCAGCATGTACCCAGCATGTACTGACCAGCAATGTACCAAGCATGTACCTGGATCTTGTGTTGTGATAGCCCCAGATTTTCCAAGGCAAGTTTAGTAAGCAAGTTTTAGAATTCTCGTCGGCGCAACTGTAAGAGGAAGGAAGAACGTACAGAGACATTAGTAAGGTGGTTCTGGTAAGTGTACACAAACAAACGACCAGAGAAACCCAATGCTACATCCAACATGACCACAAAACACACTGTAAAATACTTACATAGTCTCTTGAAAAAGGGTTATTTAGTTTAACCCTTGTTCCAAAGCGTTGTAGCTTGCAAAGCCATGACAAGGCCAGACCCGTTCGCAAGTCCTACAACGACCAGATAAAAAACTAATATATATATATATCTCTTAGGATAAAATTCCATTTACCTCTATTAGGAGAGAGAGAAAGACCACCATTGGATCTGTATCCAGTAAAATGAAAGGACCCCTACTCACTTGGGAAGTGGGGAGGGGCGGGCTTAAAACCTGGGAAGGAGGAGCCACTAACCTCCAACAGCTGAGACAGCTGAATAAAAATCAACAAAAAACAACAAAAACCCAGAAAGCTCTGTTTGGGAACCCCTGAGCCCCACAAAATATATAAATGTATATAAGTGTCAAAAAGGAGTGCTATTGAGTGTGGCATATGTATCACAACAAACAGTGAAGCCCAATGCTAAATCCACATAACAAAAACACAGTTAAAATACATATATATTCTCTTGAAAAATGGTCATTTACTTTTACCCTTGGCCAAAATGTGTAGCTTGCGAGCCACGACAAGGCAGACACCCGTTCACAAGTCCTAACACTACCAGATAAAATACTATATAATATATATATATATATATATAATATAAATATATATAACTCTATTAGGATTAGAATTCTCATTTACCTCTATTAGGAGGGGGAGAAAGAACACCATTGGATCTGTATTCCAGCAGAATGAAAGGACCCACTCACTTGGGAAGTGGGGAGGGGCGGGCTAAAACCTGGGAAGGAGGAGCCACTAACTTCCAGCTGCTGAAACAGACTGAAAAAGAAATAAACAAATAAATTAACAAAACAGCAAAACCCCAGATAAGGGTTAAACTAAATTACCCATTTCAAGAGATATATACGTATTTTACGGTGTATTTTTGTATGTGGGATGTAGCATTGGGCTTCTCTGTCATTTGTGTATACATATGCCACGCTCATAGCTCTCCTTTTGACACTGTATGTATATATAAATAGATATATATATTTATGTGGGGGCAAGGGGTTCCAAAAAAAAGAGCTTGTGGGGTTTGTTGTTTTGTACATTTATTTTCAGCTATTTCAGCAGCTGGAGGTTAGTGCTCCTCCTTTCCCAGGTTTTAAGCCTGCCCTCTCCATTCCCAAGTGAGTAGGTTCCTTTATTTTATGGATACAGATCCAATGGTGGTCTATCTCCTCCTAATAGAGGGTAATGAGAGAATTTCAATCCTAAAGAGATATATATATATATTAGTATTTATTGGTAGTTTTAGGCCTTGCAAACAGGTGCCTGCCTTGTCATGGCTCGCAAGCTTACAATGCTTTGGCCAAAGGTTAAACTAAATTACCCTTTTTCAAGAGAATATATAATATTTTATGTGATTTTTTCATGTTGGATGTGAGCATTGGGCTTCTGTACTTTTTGTACTGCTGCGGCAGCTTTTATTTTAAAATCACGGCTTTTACCGGCATGTTCCTGGAATGCCACGATGTTCACCTGGAGCTGCCGGGCTCCTTTGCCTTCCACAGCCCAGGCGCATGACCGGCTGACGCGCGGTTGATTGTTGATGTGTTATTGCTAATGGTTCAGGATTTACTAGGTTGCAATGTCTGCGTGTCCGCCAGATGGCATTAAATTCATGACGTTGTAATGCCGCCGAATCAGTAAATGCGTCGGCTTGCAGGGTTTCGTATTAAAAAGATACTGTACCACAGTTGTGCCATTGTAACTTGGCTTTGGCCTTGGACTGAAGGAAGAGTGCCAAAATGTATCAATTAGGCTTTTCATCATATTAAAGAAAAAACAAAGACCAGTTTCAGTTTGTGTTACACTATTCTCCAGAGACCCACCCGCCATGAGTGTTCAAGTGCAGCCTGCTTCCAAAAACCTGACAGAAGTTACGCGTATTGTATGTAGTGAGCGCCGCATAATTTATCAAACAGAGGGATAAGATGGTAACAGTTGCTCAAATTATCAGTTTTACGAAAAATATGACTTTTACAATTTTCGCCAACCTCTCATACGTGGGTGAGGAAGCTGCAGTAAGGAAAGGTTATGTAGTGACCTGTTTTCACCGTATTGAGCCCCAATTTGTTGGAGGGTATTGGTTTGGGTATACCTGGTTTTCCCGTATCTATGATCATGGAGGCGGCAAAAGGCAAATGGTCGTTGTTAAAAAACAAATAAGAAGCGACAGCGTCCGCCAAGCAACGCACCAGCACCAGCTTCCAATAGACGGTCCCACTGTCAGTGACAACCCTGAGCCTGAGGCTGAGCTGGATTTGTCGTGCAGTTTTGATTGAAGCTTGAATTTGTACCTAAGCGATTTCCAGCCCTCCACTGCTGACAAACAGTGGAACTAGTCCGCTGCCAACTATCGAGGTGGATGGATGAGAAAGCTGGAGGCAGTGGACCGGCGCGGGTGCAAGCTGAATGGGGAAATTCAATGGCGAGTACGTCTTGTTGCCTATTATTTTGGTGGGGGTGGCTGGGTACTCTTAGGGGGCTGACCATATTGTAACTGTACTGTACATTAAACTTTTCTTTTGTTTTTTCAGAAAGAAAATGGCTAATGGGGGATTTCGATGGATAAATTGTACTGCATGCTGATGTTTTCCGGCCGTACAGTATACTGTGTAATAATCCTATAAAAATAAAAAAATGCATTTATTCTACATATTTCAGTATCGTTTTCATTATGTGTCTCCACAGTTTAAGTAAGTGGTATACAGTGCCTAACATCATGGGCAAAAAGAATTTTATTCCTAGGTGCTCTAGAACAGAAGTTCCCAGCCAATTGCCCGTGAAATTGACCGTGGCCCTAAGTAGTTCCCACGCAATTGCGCGAATATAATGTAAAATACCGTTGTGGGTCTGAGAGGGTTGAAAATTTACCTGGTCCCCATGCGGGAGGACCCTTGCATAGTGGCAAAATATCAGCTTGCACGACCCCGGAACCGGAGATACAAAAAGACAGTTTAAAAAGCACATTAACAAAGTGGCTTTTTTTCTGCCATGCAAGTCAATGGCAGAAACTGAACTTAACATCACCTGATCGTTTGTTGCACGAGAGGGTCGCAATTTGCAGCAATCCTGCCGCAATAGGACGACATGGTTGACCGAATCTGAGCCCTCTAGGTCGAAACAGAACCGGAGTTCTGGGTTCCAGGTTTCTGCTCATTGTGACTTTGCGGTTCAAAGCTTTCTCCGCCATTTGCGCTCAATGGTAGGACCCTTCGCCGGATTACCCTTTCTCGCCCGAATTATGCTGGGACCACGTTGGGGTCAAGTGAGGAGGTCCATAAACTCTAGGGGCAAAATGAATTATTTCTAGGCGCCCTAGAACAGAAGTTCCCACGCAAATTGACCTAGTTCCCACGCCAATTGCCATAGTTCCTAAGCCAATTGTGCGACCGCCAGTTAAGAAACCGAACAGCAAGCCTCTACAGTAATTTGTTAACTGGCAAAGGAGCAAATGGAAACAATGTGAGTCAATTCAACATGGTCTTTATGGTGGAGTCAGTACAAAAACATTTATTTAAATATGAAACATTTAAGTGCACAGCAATTCTAACATCAAACACACAATAATACATCTTGCAGTCCTTTATTATAATTTTCTGCCTGCCACAAAACATTTTGGTGCATGGGGCACAAGGAGTTAAAGGACTTGCTTTTTATTTACTTATTTGGGGGTTGTCTTTGGGGCGTTTTTACATCAAATTATTATGATGAAAACTGCCTTTTGAAATGACACTGTTGTTAACTACAGTATTTCAGCCACACACCTCCAGAGTTTTTAATCCCTCCCTAGCCAGCGTCAATCGGCTGAGTCACACAGCCTACAGTACCATCCCCTCTCCCACTGGGTCGTTGATCTGCTGCATATTTGCATTGTGTTCTTAATCTGCCCATAGCCGAGCTTACAAACACTCTGCACGCCTGTTCTAATCACACCCTCCCCCTCCACCAACCCTTAGAGGCCTGTTGTTTAAACGGTTAATGCTTTGAAAAAATCCCCTCTCGAATTTGAAATGTAAATCTGATGGCACAGCACTGTGAGAATTGAGAGTACACTGATACAGTATTTCATCAGGGTGTGAAAATATTGTCAGTCACTATGGTTTACAGTCACATTTTTAAATACAATACAGTACATTCTTAAATATCTTTAAAATAGAAATATATAAATCTTGTATACTGTTAAGTACCTATAATGTCAAAATAAACCGTTCTGTGGGTGCTGAGGGGTGAAATTTACCTGGTCCCCATGCGGGAGGACCTTGCCATAGTGGCAAAAATCAGCCTTGCACAACCCACCACGAAACGAGATACAAAAAGACAGTTTAAAGCACCCTTACCGACAAGCAAAGTGGCTTTTTTTCTGCCATGCAAGTCAATGGCAGAAACCTGAACTTTAACATCACCCTGACTCCGTTCTGTTGCCACGAGAGGGTCGCAATTTGCCATGCAATCCTGCCGCAACTAGGACTACATGGTGACCGAATTTAAGCCCTCTAGGTCGAACAGAACCGGAGTTCTGGGTTCCAGGTTTCTGCTCATTGTGACTTTGCCGGTTCAAAGCTTTCTCCGCCATTTGCGCTCAATGGTAGGACCCTCCTCGCCGGCGTGACCCTTTCTCGGCGCGATTACTGCTGGGACCCTGTTGAGGTCAAGTGAGGAGGTTCCTAACATCTAGGGGCAAAATGAATTTTATTTCTAGGCGCCCTAGAACAGAAGTTCCCACGCCAATTGACCTAGTTCCCATTCCAATTGCCGTAGTTCCTACGCCAATTGCGCGACCAGCCAGTTAAAAAACCGTGCAGCAAGCCTCTACAGTACATTTGTTACACTGGCAAAGGAGCCAATGGAAACAATGTGAGGCAATTCAACATGGTCTTTTATTGGTGGAGTCAGTACAAAAACATTTATTTACAATATTGAAACATTTAAAGTGCACAGCAATTCTAACCATCAACACACAATAATACATTCTGCAGCCTTTATTAAATTCTTCTGCCTGCCACAAAACATTTTTGGTGCATGGGGCAAAGGGAGTTAAAGTGACATTTTAAGTAACATCTCCTTTATTAAAGAAACACAATACTGTACTGTGTACAGTACAGTACAGTGGGATGGTGCGCAACACTGTCAGTCAGACCTGCATCAGTTCAGTCCTAGAGGGCAGCAAACAGGGCAGGTTTTCAGGGCAACATTGAAAACTGTGCCTGTTTGCGGCACTCAGGGACTGGAATTGTGCATGTCCTGTGAAAAAAAACACACAACAACATCTCCATGTTTAAGTACAGCAGGTACTGTAGGCCAAAACATGGAGAGTACAATACAGTTCAGCACAACAGTATGGTCTCACTGACAGTCCTCCACATTGTCCATCCATGGCCGATTCCTTGCATGGCGCAAAACGCCATTAATGCAGTCTCTAACGCCTTTCATTACAGGATCTGTAACTGTATAAAAGCGCCGCAATTCTTCCACAATGTTTTTCCTTAAATTGTTAGGAAGGGCCTTTTTTACGCGATTCCCATCGTAGTTCACTTTGAACATCCACTCGCAGTACAACGTGTAGGGAACATGGTGCTTAAAAATGATCAAGGCATACTTGTGGGGTGCACCAGCACTCATCATCCTATACTTCTTCCTAAGCGCCGCTGTCAGATCGCGCAGGGTGATGTCGGGCACTGTTTCGATGCGAGCGGGTGTAGGTCTTTTGGGAGCGGGTGTGCTTGTGGCGACGGGCGATGGTAGGATGCCTGGGAGGAAGCTTTCCTCCGGTCGTGGTCGCCGTGTTGTCTCCTAGCGTGGTCTTGATGGGGTTGTCATGTCCTCCTCAACGGCATACATGTACACTACATCTTGTGGTGGAGGGGGGGCGCTTGGTGATGGAAGGGGGTCGAAGGTCCCATTCATTACATCCATGTCACCCTCCTGCTGCGGCGTCGGGGAAACAGGGGCATTAGCACCGAGCAAATAATGTATGCCCGCAATGTCAGCCTCTATCTTCTCCATCCGTTGATCCATCCGTTGCTCCATTTGTAGCATCCGTTGCTCCACATTTAACATGGTCTCCAGAAGCAGATCTATCTTTGCCAGCACAATAGAGTTCCCGGGGAGATCCACACTTATCCCATTCAGCATCCGGTCCAACGAGCTGCTTCTTGTGCATGGCGTCTGGACATCTGGGGGGATGGGTGCAACGGAGGATGAGATGGGGTTCCATGGAGAGAAGCGGCATCGATGGTGAGTGGAGGAGGTGACCTGTGGATACCCGGTAGAGGAGAAGCGGTAGCGTCGAAGAGGAATGGAGAAGGTGACCTTTGGATTTCCGGGCGAGAAGCAGAGTCGTCTAAGAGCAAAGGAGAAAGTGACCCGTGGATTTCAGAGGCGGCAGCGTCGTCAGATGGAACCGGAGAAGATGGGGGTGGAGAAGACGGGATGAAGATTTCCGGGACAGCTAAAGCAGAGTCGTCGAAGCATATGGGAAGTGGTCTGCGGGTCCGATGGGTTGGCTGCCATTCGTTTTGCGTAGAGAGCGTATTACCGTATATCTTCATCACATAATGAGGCTTACGTCTAAGAAAACCCTTAACCTTTGGGGTCAGCAGAAGGTTTTCTTTATTGGCCTTAGCCTGTCGCTTTGCCCTTGGCGTGGAAACGGCAACCGCCGTTCGCTTTTTCAGCATGACAGGCACGGCAGAGGTGAGAGGGTTCTTGCGTCCATACTGCTGCGACTCACTTTATTCGAGCAAATGTTGGTGCCAAACATAGAATGGAATTTGAGTCATTTCCTTCGTGATTAGAGATTTTTGATGAATTAAAAACAATCATAAACAATAAATCAATGACAATTTGTATTTAAACAGTTTATTGAAATGTTTATTGAAATATGTATTAGAATATCTTTCAAAGGTCCTATGTGAAAATTGTTGAAGATTGTGAAGATGCAAAACAATTGTTAGGATATTCATACTTATTCATACTTGTTTACTCGATGGATTGAAATCTTTAAATCTTTGAGTTTTCTTCAACAATTCTAAATGTTTTACATAACATATATGCTATGCTGACTGGATGTAAAGGCTCTTGATGGAGATATATGAAGGATTTGTTTTATGTCAATTTTGTTATTGTCATCTCCTTTCCTTCTTTCTCTTTCTCTCCAAACTTCTTTCTTTGCTTTTTGACCAATCCTTTCCCCGTCCCTTACCTTTCCTTTTTCCCCCTTCCCCCCCTCCTTTTTCCTCCTCCCCCCCTTCCCTTCCTTTCCCCTCTTTCCCTTCTACTCAATTCTTCTGTTCTGTCTCTTAGTAGGATTTAGAAGTTCATCACATTGTTTTTAATATTTCATATATTTTTCTTTTTACATTAGATTAGTTTTTTAATTGTGATTTAATAAATGTGTTTTTTGTTTTTTATTTTTATGGTTAAACAAGGGAGATAATATGATAATGATGATTGGATAGATTTCTAATTAGAACTTTTATTGTTGTCATATGTAATGTACTATAAGTTGGATGTGAATCCCTTACATGCTCCCCCTTCTTGTGATGTTCATTATCGTGGATGGATTGCTCTGGTCTTCAGTCTCTCCTTCCCCACCGGTGGAGGAAAACGTGTCTGGGATCGAGTGCTCTTGTCTGCTCCTCTCACAGTGTGGGAGGGGTTGTTCAGGAGTGGTGATCTCCTGCTGCGTCGCAGACCGCTCATGATGCGGGTTCTGTAGCCGCGCCGGAGGGGGCGGAGCGGGGAGAGTGCCTACCCACCTACGCTTTTGGCTTCATGGGATGGGGGAAGCATCATAGGGACGGTGATGCTCCTTTGAAGCGCCGGTTATTACCTGATTTTGGTGCCAAAACGGAAAACACAGGTAGAGTATATAAGAACTGTATCTGAGCTATTTGTTATACTCCTTGACAAAGAACTACTGTTCGAAACGTGTAGGAGGTTGCTCTCTTCCGTTTGTTGGATGCTTTCACATCAATAAACATTTATTTTTGTTATTCTGGGACCCACTTCATTGGACTGTGCGCCAGTTTCCTCTTTTCTCTACAGCTATCCATATCTACTTGGCTGCACGTCTACCAGGAATCCAAAGGACCAGTGCAATATGTAAGTACTTTTAACACTTTGAGGGGGCCATCCCCATTGGAAGTATTATGGGGGTTTATTGCTTGCCCCTACCTCAGGGATCTTTTGGCCCCACAAAGGATGTTATGTCTTATTAGCCTGAGTTCCTTTCTCCATCATTTGTGTTATCAAACACTGGAGCGCAGTTGTCACTATAAATTTTACATGGATATCATTCAGTGATAAGTGCTCATGTTTATTGAAGATCAAGAGACAATATTTATTCAACAAATTGAGTGGGTCCCAGGTTACATTTACCCGTATATATAGGGTTGAATTATTGATTTTATTCTTTGAAGTTTTCCAGACGTTCCACACTACTCCAACAGGAGTCTTCTGGATTTTTTCATCCAGCATGGAAGAGACGGGCAGTTCTCAGGAATACAATTCCCCACCAGGCTTTGCCTTCAGCTGTCGGATGATATCTACAGGAAAAAGAAGGCCTTACAGGTATTTGAGAATATAATTGATGCAGAATCAAATGATATACAGGACTTGAAAATTCATTTCCAAAAACTGGAAACATTACTCATATTACGTACCAGAGCCTGGTGGGATGTGGTTACTCTTGAAAATTACACCAAGGTAAAGAGGATACCGAGGGGCCTTCGCATTAAGAAGATACCCACTTTTGGGTTCCCGAATAAAGAATTTGAGGAGAATTGGGTGAAAGGATTGGACATATGTTCATTTAACGTAATGGATTTAATTACCAAACAAAAATTGAAGGAAAATGATACTTTGGATGACAGATTACAGAATTGCAGGGGAAGTTACGACAATTTAAAGATATGGAGGGATTTAAAGAATATGATCGTATATTATCAAAGATCATTGAAGAGGTGGATAGAGATATAATGGCCAAAAAAAACAGAGTAAATTTGACCGGTACAAATCCGATTATGAGAAACAACAGATTTACAGTTGGCAAAGGGTCAAATCCATTCCAGATCGATCATTTGGCATGCCAAGGGCTAACAATTCTTCCTTTAGGTCCACTCCTCGGAAGTCCATCCTAAAAGGGAAAAATGATCCCCAAAGTGCAGATTCGGAGATTTCGGACGTGGAATCAATCCCCCATGCAGTTTCATTTGTGGATACAAATGACCAAGCAGGATATGCCAGCAGAGAGATGATGAGCCAACAGAAAAGGGATGATGTACGTCCGGGAGCTGGATACCATCTGAGGTCAGATCGATCTACAACACAATCACAGAAGAGTTTTACCATGTTTCAAAAAAACGAAAGAGGACAAGGAGAGCCAAAGGTCCAGACGAAAGAAGAAAACCACCAAAGAAGAAGAAGAGATCATAGAGGGTCCTGATAATGTGATCAATTTATCAGGAAAAGAATTATCTACAGCAGAGATTTCCTTACAGAACAAAGGTCTGAAATATGCACCAGTTATGGATTTTGATCTATTCGATACTGCCATTGACGTTTACAAGTATGTTCGTAAACTCACTTTGAAAATATTTTTTCACAAAAATGTTATTGATCCAGCTATACTTTCTTCTGACATATTAGAAACTCCTGATTCTGATGTATCTGATGTGGGTTCATCCTCTGGCCACCTTCCCCCTGTAGCTTCTCTATCATCTTTCAGTGAATTTTTTACACTGAGAGACATGGAGGAACTATGGGGTGAACATGATGAGCTAGGGGTTGCTGCTTTTTCCCAGTCTTTTAGCGACTGGAATTCATATCTTAAGAAAAATTCAATCTTTTATCCCATTCATGCAAGGGGTCCATACTTAACCATGTTTGAGACTCTAGTGATTCGTGATCTGAGGTTATTAACTCAAGGTTTTTAATTTAATGCTGGTCAAGTTGGTCAAGATAATCTCACCATGGGAGAGAGGTTAGCACTCAAGTCTTTACAAAATGTTAGATCATTAATTATCAAGAATGCAGATAAGGGGGGTGCTGTGGTGGTGCAGGATAGGGGCGATTATCTAAGAGAGGCTTACCACCAGCTCAAGGATGTTTCCTCTTATTCTGTACTTCCTAGGGACCCTACCAATGCATTTTTTGATTTATTGTTTGAATTGATCGATTTGGGTGTCACAACTAAAGTCCTCTCCAAAGATGAGGTGGAATTTATCATTAATAAAAATCCTGTTATACCAATCTTTCACCATCTCCCAAAGATCCATAAGACATTGGTCGATCCACCTGGTCGGCCAATAGTCTCTAGCATTGGATCTTTGGGAGATGATCTTTCACGATATGTAGACAGATATCTGCAATCATATGTTAGGGCACTACCATCCTTCATTCTCGACTCAGGTGACTTATTACGACAAGTTAAAGACATTAAATGGAAACAAACTTATTTATGGGTGACGTTAGACGTAACGTCTTTGTATTCTATTATAGAACACGAATCAGGTTTGGCAGCTGTGAGAAGTTTCATTGAGGTTCCAGGTACTTCAATTTTTATCACTACATTTATTTTAGATGCGATCACATTTCTACTTAATCACAATTATTTTTTGTTTGAGCACAAATATTATTTGCAACTTAGAGGCACGGCAATGGGGACAAGTTTCAGCCAGCCCCACCAAAATAATACGGCAACAAGACAGTACTCACCATAGAATTAAAATTCATTTCCCCCCAGATGTTAGGAACCCCCTCACTTCACCCCAACAGGGTCCGAGCATGTACAGTACTGTACTTTAAAATAAATTAAATATGCAATTTTACTATTACTGCGCACGCACGCACAGACTGTGTACTGCAGGTTGAACCGCGAAGGTATTAGACTTCAGAGACAACAGCTCGCAAACGCCCCCAATGCGTTTTTACACGGCATTGCAGTATTGCAGCCAGCGGGAATAAAATGCTTAAATCACAGCCGCGAAAATAACGCTATACACCCCGGGAGAAAACGACACAAAACCGCACATCACCGGGATCTTCTGAAATTCGCGGAGCTCGCCAAGTAAGAATAAAGTTGGTCGCCACTGTACCTTTCCACAAGTCTTTATTAACATGGACTAAGTCTGTTGGGGGGAGAGAGTGGAAAAACCTTAACTGTTTCTACCCTTACTAGCCCATCCCTGTTATACTTTAAAAACCTAACTAACAGTTACTTAAAAGTTTTCCTTACACACCAATAAACTCTCAGCTTTATCCTGAGCTGGAGTAACCCCCTGAACTCCTATACTTAATTCAGGGTACCTGGGCATTATGTCTTTATACCAGGGAGCCCTGAGCCTCATTTTACCTTGTCCTGGTTTATGCTGAAGCAGGACGTCCTAGTGGTGAGTCGCCCTGGTTTATGCTGAAGCAGGACGTCCTAGTGGTGAGTCGCAAGAACGTTTTCAGGACGGGGTCTGCCCGGAGCGCTGGGCTTCTATGTATCCGAGAATCTCACTTGATTCCCAGATCCATTTTTGGGGTAACTCCTAACTTGAGAACCCCGACACAGAGCCACAATCTGTAAAGACTTTCTCCGGCAAACCCACCCTGAAACTTACCTCCTGAACATCTTCCGGTCCCAGCACCTCTGGAAAAGGTAAAACACAAAAAATGGCAATTGTCGCATATTTTGTACACAGTCACAGTAATGCATACACAATGCCCGGGCCCAAGAGCTGACACTCTAGGACCCCAAAACATGGATCAGGGGTAACCAAGTGGGCTTAACATTTATTATTGAGCCTGGTTACCCCCTCACCATCACAGGGTCTCAGAAGTCCTGACTAACATTATACATGTGTCATCCCTGACCACACATGACAATGATGAATGCTTAATGTATCCACTGTTCTTCCTGACTGAAATGCAAATGTCCCGGTTCCTATAACTTTAAAGTATTAAACTCCCAGCTATTTCTTATTTATACCTTTAAATAAATGTTACAGTTCTAATAACTATACTATATGATATGTCTACCCCTAGCACTCTGCACACCAAAAATTAGAAAGCTAGGACCGTCCTATCCAAAGTTAGCTGCTTAATTGGGTGATGGCTATGATGTGGTTTGTGGTTAAACTTTTCCCCAGTCTGCGGTTTGAGGTCAGGATGCAATGTTGCAATCCCCGGCCGCAATCGATTACCGCAGATGCACTTTACTAATTGACCTTAATTGAATGATGAGACCACATTATACACTGTTGCGATCCGGCGCCTTTCTCTGACCGCAGACCACTTAACCAATTTAACTTGCGGTTAAGGCTTTCCTGGCTTGTCTGTGGTTACACAGTGATACATTGTTGTAATGCCAGGCGCGACCACATAACCACAGACACGCTTATTCGATTAACCCTTTAAACAGTGCTTTTGGCCCCTTATTCCTAGCGGGCTCATTTTAGACATATTCTCACATATTAATAGAACTGCAGCCAGCCCTGGGCTGCAGAACTGACAATTTACGAACACTTTATTTGACTCAGAGGAATCCAGCCGAGCAAACTGCCTTTATTTCATGGCCTGGATACCCCCTCACCGTCACAGCTGCCATGTTGGTGCACCCGATGAAGTCAGGAAGCATCCCTGTTGGTACTCACATATTGTTAATGTCATTAGCCCATAGTTCCTAATGCTTCTGGGTCATGAGAGTGACTCCACATATGCAATGCATTACCAAACTTGCTTTACAAAAATGTATTTTAATGCCCAAATGAAACGTTCCCCCAACCGCGTACATTCAAGTCAAACCGGTTGCATCGGACATGTTTATTGATTAACTTCCACTCGCTGATGTCAGCGCCTTACAGTAAATGGTAGAGACAAAGGGGAGGGGCACTAATGGGGTGACCTTAGCCATGCCCGCCTCGGCACAAGGTTTCTGGGTGCATCTAATATTCTATCCCCAAGCAAACGATTGGACAGCCGGTGCTGTTGACAGGAAAATAAAAAAGGGAGGAGTTAGTCTTCCTAGGGGCGGGGCTAGCTTAAAAAAGGGCCTCGCCTGCGTGCCGATGAGTCAGATGTTCGAGGAAAGACTGTTCTGGATGGTCAGTATTGCAGCCGCCCATAAAAAACACGGGGACACTAAATACCAATTTGCAGTGAAAGATCAATAGATCAATCGCTCACCTGGTGGTGGATACTGCGTGTGTATCGCTCACCTGTTGGTGGATACTCCATGTGTATCGCTCACCTGGTGGTGGATACTCCATGTGTATCGCTCACCTGGTGGTGGATAC
>WSYH01007913.1:0-31187 GCA_036426205.1 Ascaphus truei | reverse complement strand
AGTGAATTACAAGTAAAAGGTTGGTATCTAATATATCTGTATTCTCTGTCAATATATATATATTTAGCACCGTGCTAAATTGTCCATTTTAAATGTAAGTATGTACGTTGTGGCAGTGCCGAGATAAAGCTAGCATCAGGCACGTGCATGGGAGTTTTTTTCAGTCTCGTGTTTATGGCTATAATGCTTCATTTTCGGGAACATTCCTTCGTCTCGGTGAGGCTGGGAAAGGAGAGGATGTCAGGTCCCTGTGGGGTGACACACTTGCTATAGATATATTGCCCAGATACTGGGGGGGAGAATTTTTCACACACCCCTGTTTCCAGGTATATAAGGGGGGGACCCTCTTTTTATCCTATAGTGCCCAAGTAACAGACTCAGGGATGCACCCAAGCAGCCTATATTTGTGTGTCAGGAACGACAAAGGGGAAGCCTTTCTCCTGCTCGGCAACAGAAGGTGATGAGATTCCGAGTGTAGGGGTCCTTGATCTTTGCCGTGACCAATTTTTTTTACAACGCCCCGTTATCTATCAGGGGATGGTGGGAATCCGCCCACATTAAGGACAAGCGGAGGGACTATTCTGGCTTGACAACTTATGTTCTGAAAAAACCTTCTTGTCCAGACGGAGGAAAGGTTTCTCCTACAATCTATGTCCGGGTTCGATGCCCATTCACCTACATAAAAACATGCCACTGCTGTTTTTTCTGCGATATGTCTGAAATAAATAGGCCACACTATTGACAAACGTTTTCTGGCCCCCTTTTCTATTTGTTTGCTGCATTGATCCTCTCCCACCGACGCCCGGCCTGACACCACGAGAGAAGACCACTTATTAAGAGGTAACCCACTGGAGCTAGCGCTTAAAGAGCAGGTCTAAACCCGTTCATATGTGAACTAAAGACCTATGGTTATTTCATGTTACAACCCATCCTCATTACAGCTGGGTTGTGATAAGGGGTTACAACTACATCAGTTTATGAGTAGGCTTGAGGGACCATACTAAAATAGGTAACATTGTGTGTTTGTTTGTTTCTCATTGCCTAGTATAGTATTATCCGACCCTTCTGCCCCCTAATTGCTTTCACATGAACCTCCGCCCACCTGATTTTTGAGTTAAACCTATCATTTATTAGAGTAATTTTAGTACTTAGCAGACTTTATGTTCTCACACACAAACAACACACTATTCTCACACACACAATCTCTTACCACACACGCACCACACGCCCCCAGAACATTAACAAACTCTCACAAACCACACCTCATACCAACACTCACACACAAATCACAACGCCCCACCCACAAAGCAAACACAACCATCCCACAACACACACACACACACACACTCACACACATCTGACACACCATCAAACAGCAAACACACACACACACACACACACCACACCCCACCACATCTGCCCAAGCTTATTATGGTACCATTGTATGGGTGCCGGGTCCCTCTGCATTGAAAGTCCCGTTGTCACGTGATCGGGACATTTCCTTGCATAGGAATACCGGGCACCCATAAAGGGCTATCTTGTACCTCGGGAAGCAGGGTGGTCCGGATCTATTGAACCCTCGCGTTCAGTCAGGAGACCCCCTCCCACTGCCATCTACACTATAAAGGAAATTTATATTAGTAATTAACATAAACATCTTTCGGGAGACATTTCCGCCTGTCAGAGGCCCGGCTCTCTCAGAGCCGATCTCTGCAGCAGAATGAATAACAGTGTTAGGCCTTTTCAGAGGCTAGATTTTCTATCCGCGCAGCAACTCGCCGTTTTGGGAAATTTTGATATCAAAGGTAATCGAGGTTTTCTGAATACCGGATAGCAATCCACAAAACACGGGCATTTTTTTTTAAATGCCCTGGCAATGAATTTTTCACCTTTATATGAATGAGGCATTAATCAACAAATATAATACATAATTTGGTGGTACACAGCCACAAGTCTTCTGTACTATCCTTTCTTTTGATATTTTCATTGATAGCTATTTATACTATGAAGCATTCATTTAAACTCTAGGAATCATTTTCAGTCCAAGCACAAGTGGGTGCTTGTAGAATTGTCACAAAAATCCAATTAGATTGAATAATTATGCGTTGATTGATAATCCCCGACACGTAGCAATTATCACTTTATTCTTTAGGGAGAGAAAATACCATTAAGCCATAGAACTTATGAATATGCATATACATGAAATATGCTGGTGAATTAATCTGTTCAGGGCCAGATTTTACAATTTGATTGTTAAAAATTGGTTCTTTCGATATGTATAGGTTGCCATTTGCTGAATTAGCACATTCTTTCTTAGATGATAGAGTTTCAATTTATAACTTGCTTTGCTCTCATTATTCTACATTGTATTAATTGACACAATATGAAACCCCCCCCCACCCACAGGGAGCAAATTATTTTAAAAGTTTTGAGTACCATCAATTGATATTGTACATAATAATTTTCTTCGTGCAGGTTCACAACTGGTTATGTTATGTGAATTCCCGGTAACCATAGGATTGGTAAATGGACTTGTTTCCCCTAGACGTCCCTTTAATGATTGACTCATTTTGATCCATTTAATACTGGTTCTCTATCCCATTAATAGCATGATATGTGACTATTACATCTTAGTAAAATTAAAAAATGTTTCACACAATGGGTTAAGCTGGGATGTTAAAATTAAACAAAAAATGCAATGACACCCGCCCGCATTCAGGCTAAACACACCTACCCCAAGTACAATTGATTCTCCAGTCATATTGATAGGAAGTTCCGTTTCAATATGTTCCAGTGTTATTGTGAGCGATGGTGATCAATGTGGGCTGCTGGTCTGAACTCCCCTAGTAGGTAATGGGACAAAAAGGACAAGTACGTTGCGCAGCCAACAATGCATCCACTACCATTAACTCCCCCGACGAAGATAAAGTTAACTGATGACATTTTGCAGATGCGTGTTACGTGTTGCCTTTGAGACCAACTGTGCTGCACCTCTTCTCTTCCAGATATCAAGATCCACGGGTTGTCAGTTCTATCCTCCAGGTTTTTGTCTGTTCACACGCTATTAACACTTGGTAATATTACCATGTGTCCAGAAAGGAAATAACATGAAGATGATGGTGCAGATTAAAAAAATTATTACAAAAAAATAAAAAACAGACCAAGGACTTACCTCACATTAAACAAGGCTGTGTAAAAACCAGCTGACCAGTGCCCCTGTCCGCCAGCTTGATAATCAGGTAGGCATGCCTTCTGGAGATAGTGATTGTTGTTTGCAAACCCTCTGAAAGTTGGCGGTCTATACTCTCAGTAGGTACTCTGCGCAGATTCGCCCCCCTCTACTTGATATGCTTCCTCTCTCCAGCTTGAGGTTGCGGCCAGAACCGAAGAATGTGCTTCAGTACATATACAGATACAGCTACAGTAGATGGCAAAATCCCATTATAAAGATCTGTATAAGAGCGATATGCCAACAATTTCAAAATAAACTTTTCCCAGCCAGCCTATAGTAAATTACAGTGTTGTAATTACCTGCCTGGATGAGGCCAACCCTCATATCCTCACGTCCCCTCTCTGATTCCTCAGGGTTAGCAACATCCAAAATTTAACAAAAACTAACTAGTGGCCACTAATCCCCTAATTACCTTAGACAAGAGCTGCAGATCAACCCTCCTGCAATGTTGGAGACGAAAGGAGAAAAGGATTGGTGAAGAGGAGAAGAAAAGAGAAGGTCTACTGATACGGTGTCTCCTTTCAAGCACTGATGAGCATGGACTTACTTCGCATCATGGCTGGATGCGGAGCATTGCTGTTGGGCAAGAGTTCCGGCTGGCTGCTGTTGGATGAATGCTTCAGACCGGCAAAGGTTAAGAAACACAAGGTATGGTTGTAATTGGTGTATTTCTTGTTTTTTGGTGCCCATTGACTGGAACTATGTTACGGCCCGTTGAGGGCCACAGATAACCACATGACCATCAATGCAATTGACAATGTTTGTTTTATTTACCTATAAGTATTTTATTGTGTGTGGTATGCTTTTTTTAGGTTTCCCATTTATGACTATGGGTAAGGTTTTTTTTTTTTTTTTTTTTTTTTTTTTTTTTTTTTTTCATCATTGCACATATGTGGATAGTGTACCACCAGTGGACAAGAAATCGGGAGAGGGGAAACTGTGGGGAAGGTAAGGGGCACCCGCTCCCCTCCGCCCGACTTGTTCATCAGTCCTGTCGTGACCCTCGATCCATCCCTTTAACCCCCTCCCTTTTCTCTGTTAATGTAAAATGTTATTTAGTGTGTACCCCTCGCCTAGTTTAAAAAATAAATGGGCCAACATGCTCATAGCAATTTTGGCTACTTAGTGCTTTGCCCATTTAGTGGGTGCGGGGGTATTTCCCCAGGGAGGGGGTTTAGGCTCCCCTGAGGGTAAGGACGGGTTGTGGGAATATTAATTATTATAGCGAGTCACTTAAAGCTAGAAGTGTAATAAGGGGTTAGTAGCGGGTTAGTTCTTTTTAAATAATGTTGCTTGACCCCCTGGAACACACACGCTGGCCGAAGGTTGCGGATGAGGATGGCTCATCTTGTAAGGGTACAACCAGTAATTTATACTATGCTGGCTGGGTTAAGTTTTTATGTTAATAGGCAAATGCTCATATCCAGTATGGATCATCGGGATGTGCACCCATTACGCTACTGTATGTGGTTTGGAACGTGGGGTTTGTGGTGGGTATAGGGTTAGAGAGGGGGGGAAGTAGGTCACTATGCATTGCCAGAGAAGGCAGAGAATAGAAGGTTCATATGGCGAGCTCATCCCCAAAGAATTTCCCCAAAGGTGTTGTAAGGGCCCTCTGCTGTGGCAGTATTCTCCCTTAATCAAAAGGGTAACTTAGAAACAATAAAACAGACAAAATTATGTGATAATGATAAAATAATTTATAGTACACAATAAACACTATGACACTATAAAATAGAGATAAGCGGAAGGATCCAGATCAGTAATTCCTATCTCACAAAGAATCATCAACACGGGGGGAAAAGCCCCATACAGATTACACCAAAAAAGATCCTCACCACGTCTGTCACTTCCAAATGAAAAGGAAGGACAGCATGGACAATGCAAAAGTGCTCAATAGCACAGAAGGATACAGCCCCTAGTCTATTCAACATAACACTGGCCTTACGTCCCCCGCATACGGATGGAAAAGGCAAGCTTATCTTAGGACGGTATTATGATGGAGTCCTCGTGGTCCAGTTGGGAAACAGGCAACTTCTCTTTGGTGGTTATCGTCGTCGATCCTGCCAGCGGCGTGATGCAACTCCATCAACTGTTTCGAGGCCCAGATGGTGCGTCTTCAGGGAAATGTGGTCCAAACAATGCCCTTGTGGTGTAGTATTGGGCGTTCTCTATACTCGCCAATCAGGGCTATGTTAGGGGTCTTACCCGGTACTAACAAATGAGCTTCCCAAACCCAACCACAATGCAACCAATCAGCACAGACTGAGGCATGAGGACAAAAATGCCAACAAGGCACAAAAAAAAATTTGCAATTAAACGAAACAAACGTCATAAGGGAACCAAAAAAAGCAACAATGACAAAAAAAAAGAGGAAAGCACCACACACATAATACACAACACATTAATACACAAACTATATACACTATCGATAAATAACTAAAATAAATATTAAAACAGCCCATCTAAATGTCATATAAAATGCATATATGTCTGATAAAAAATGATAAAATCAAAAGAACTACTAAACTCTTCTTTGACTATCTCAGATGGATTCACAAACTATTGATCTTAACTCACCAATTATTCTTATGAGATAGTGGTGAACCTAAAATGAAAAAAAAAACACCTAATAAGCATACTTTTAAAACAAATCATTATTTCAATTATTTCATTGTCAGGGAACTTCGTCGGAATGGAAAGGTTAGGCCCTGGGGAGCGAGACTATAACAATTAAGTACTTTTATGAGCAGATTCTTGATACCACCAGAATGTTGAGTTCTTTTCAACTACTTGATACGCCAATTGTTATCTGATAGGACCTATATTTACTAAGGCCTCTGATTAGAAAAATGTTCTTATATTAATTTGAGTTTCACTCTGATATGACCTTTACCTCAGTCATAACATTGTGCATCGCATACAAGGGTTTTCATCAAGGTTGTAGATGTCGTCTATGTAATAGACATCAGCATGAATCTTATCCTATTGTGATTTGTAGATTGTCTGGGTTGTTTTTTATGTTTTCGGCGCCAATGGCTCTACTATTAGGGAAAGATTCAGGAGAGTAAGGCGGGCCCCCCGTCTGGTCATTTGGACAATACTGAAGGAAATTACTAATTATTTGATTTCCATACCTCTGCGGAGGGTAGTGGAGGAAAGAACAGCTTCTGTTAGTTCAAAAACAGGCCCTAACCTATCTATTTCAGCACCTGTCATTAAGGCCCACATATCCTGTTAATGCCTTCTCTGCAATCATAGAGAAATAAACATGCAGGTACGGTGTTTTTCTTTGAACACCATGAGGGATATGGTATACATTTTCTCATGGTAGTAGATCATACTGCTTACCTAGGATAAAAATCCTACAACTTGGCCTTTAGTATTAATTGGCTGCAGGAGAGAATTTTACGCAGATTGCCAGGATCTTTCCAAACATTTTAAGCCCAGCATTGAGTCATGAATGGTCTATAAATGCACTAGTTGGTGTCTATCAATTTTGTATTACTACTACCGACACACTTTATAAAGTGTGGCTGGTACCGCAAGCCGGGAGATTTCCCGGCTTGCTAGGGCCCGCCCACTCGGCGTGTCCGCGGTCATAGACGCGCTCGGTCACGGTATTCGGAGCTGGCGCCCCTGCACGGGCAGCCAGGACTCCCAAGGGATCAGCGGGACGGCGGGGGGTTCCGGGGGACCCGGCGGACCCGAGCGGTAGTGGAGAGAGCCCCGAATGGTGATAGGGCGACTTCCGCTGCTCGGCGCGCGCCCGTCACCCTCGGCGCGCGCCAGGCTACTGCTGCAGGCCAAGAACGGGCAAAATGCTCGAATAAAACTTGGCCTCACGACGTACATTGATAATGCTCTCTACCATCTCGTTTGGCAGGAAGACGTTGTTGTCATGATAGAATTAAATACTAATCTCATATTTGTATATAGAATGCCAGAGAAGTCTTTTATATATTTAGTCAATCATCTGGGCTAGACTCTTATCCATGGTGATGGCAAAAGTTTGCGTCATATAGCATTTAAATGTTTCATCTCTTATCTATTCCAGGTATATTCCTAGATTTTGGTCTGAAAAACGCTCCGTCAGCTGTACCGGTTAAATTGTAAAGACTGGTCACTTGAGTTAGCACTCTAATTTATAAACCAATATAATGACTAAGAACAGTTATATTTTGCAGGTTTAAGTATTTGTAGATGTGGTGTACCAACTGACAATACTGCCCGACACACGTTATTTCGAGCAAATACCCAGGTTAGGTACCTGGAAGATACCTGGAATGCGACGCTCTTCACCTCTGGACAAGCCCCGTTGCATTGCCTTCCCAGCCCTGGGTTATGCTGCTGGGCTGACGGGCGCTGATCTGTTTAAATGATAACTGATTAGGGATTAATAGGCTGCAAGCTTCGCGTGTATACCAGATGGCATAAATCTATGAATTGTATGCAGTATGATTATAATCGTTGCAGTATTGCAGCCAGCGGGAATAAATTGCTCAATCCCTGCCGCGAAATAACCCAATGCATACGGGCAGAAAAAACAGTCACAACCTCAATACACCGGGTAGTACCCCCGCATCCCCCGAATGTGGCGACTAGCAGGATGCTCGAAGTAAAGGTGTGTCGCAGTCCAGTGTACCACACTGGATAGAGGATATTTAATGTAATGCAATATTCATGCAATATTTTTCATAGTGCCTACATGCTATTTATATTGTACAACTGACAGAATGTACTGTGACGGAACACAAGTCTATTTGAATACATGTCAACTTTTTTCAGGACCCTCAAACGATTGTTGTGCCTTTCTGCTTGGGCTATCAGCTCAATAAAAAGGAAGTTGTAATACCAGTTAATCAAATGGAGGGTGTAACAGCTATGTTTGTGAGAACCATGCAAAGAAGGAGGAAACTACTAAGAAAAACTGAAAAGCAAGGTTCCTACAATTAGACGATTAGATGACGAATAAAGGCTTATGAGTATACCACAATAGTTAAACTCAAGTTGTGTGGGCATATAACAGGTAGTATGTGATGTATCCAAAACAACAGAAGAGAGAAAGGTGCCCCATCAGTTAAACACTTAGGTATACAAAAATACAAATTGTTTATTACACTAACAAGATTAAAAAAATATATATAGTACCAAAGTCTTCTCAATGTCACTGTAGCGAAGTGTTATATTATACCCACAGTATAAAGATGACAATTGCAGAGCCAAAACAGTCTCGTATCACATTACAAATATAACAACAGTTAGCAAAACAACACTATGTCGCAAGGCCGAGGAATGTAGAAATTTAATTTGCCCAAAAAGTTCAGTTCATCCGCGAAACAAGTTCTCAAAAACCTAGATAGGCCGGTCTCACAATAGGTAAATACCCACAAAAAAATAAAAACATCCTAGCTAACAGACCTTGCAGCAGGACTTTTACTGTCGAAAACATTTCTCAATGAGCTTTTGTATAAGTCTGATGTATTTCACTCGGATATTCTCAGCGAAGCAGGTTAACGCCGACCAATACACACCAATCCCCCGTGTGGTTGATTTCTTTGAATACCTGCAATTCTGATTTGGTGTGGTCACGTTATTGGGACGTAACGCCAGGTGGCAAAAGAATTCCCTATCCAGTGCATAGCAGTTACTGTACGTATTGTGTCCAGATTTGCAGTGTTAAAAAAACCAGAGTAAAAGAGGTCCCCCACAGTGACCTATGTATAAACGAAACCTGGTCGCTGAAGATGTTATCGCAAATTATAGGGTTCTCATAATTCAGTGATCTTAAACACAATGTTGGGTTACATTAATCTCATTTCTATGCCTGCCCACAATTGAGTGACATAGCAGACAAAAGAATGATTCCTGTGCTCTCTGTCCAATTAGGCCCTAAAATAAAAAAATATACTCAGAAAGGGTATTGGTTATTAAACCCTTGGCCAAAGCATTGTAAGCACTGGCTGCACGTCAAGGCAACCCAGTTTAATTGCAGGTCCCGAACACGTACTGTTATATACAGTAACTAATTGCCCCATGGACCTGGGAAATAGTTTAAAGTCCTGAAGGGGTTAAAATAAAGCATGAGTTACAATGAGTAGTGCAATTAAAATCGGTAAAGCGCAGTATCATACTTGACCTTTGCTATTAAAGGTTACAGTGGTGGCACAACCCTTAACTGGTGAGAATATAATCAAACTTACATAAATCTCGCTGTCAGCCTACCCATTCAACCTGACCCTTCAATGGAGGGTGATGACCAGACTGACACGGGGTGTATGTAAACCTGCGCATAGATTGGACATTGGTAGGGGTTCAGTCAACTGCGATGCAAAGCAAATGAGCCAATTAAAACCTATCCCTATGACGATTTCATGAGATCTAAATTTAAAATGCCCATGAGAGTTGCAGCAAGGGAAAAGTGATTGTCCTAAGATTAGTGAGAAACTGTACAAATACCACGGCTCCTTCCTAAGAAGTTTGCTGCAGGTAAAAAGGATACGGTACTCATTACATACAAGCTGCACACATGCACTATTTAAACAGCAGTTGTTGCCCAGATCTCAGAAAGAGTACTTTCTAAAAACTGACTCCGTCCACTGATGTTGCCTCTACAAATGGACAAATTCCTGCGTTCTGTAGCATGTGGGGGTATCAGTTAGTTTTTTGCAGTAATGGTCTACATCTATAGTGCTATTTGTCACTGTTCTGTGTAATAGGTCCTAGGTAGACAGTACGGATGTTCAAATTGCTTAGATAGATAAGTTTGTGGGAGTGTATTACCTCATGTATTTTTGTGAATGGCCCAGCAGATTGTGCCGAACTTCTTGCCCGCGAGACCACTCACTTTTTGCGGACAATTAGACATTCTACGCTGCTACTCCTTTTTACCTACATAATTAAGAGTCAGTTGTGCAGATTGTTGTTTTATAGTTTATTAGTTATAGTGAGAGAACGTTTATACAGAGACGTTTCTGATGGCAATTGTCACTCTTAGTATTGGTATGTAACTCTACAGATTCATGGTCTTGCTAGTAGTTGTAAGCCCACCATTAGCGGTTCTTGCTCTTTTTTGGTTTGGATCAATGTTTTACATTGTCTAATATAGATATCTGTCATCCATTAATTATAAGGCATCACTGAACAGACAATACAGATAGTATGTGTTTAAAAACAACTGATAGTGTTTAGTATTCCTCCTTTTGTTATGTAGGATTATTGTAAAAAACATTAATGTGAATTAATTGTCATAGTCATAATACCAGGCAGGGACAACTATTAAGCCTTGATGAAAAAAGCATAATCAAAAACTGAAATGCCATTGTCAATAAAAATAAGCTTGTAATGTTATAAACACCTATGGATGTTAGCTTATACAGAAGAGAGAAGTAGTATTTATACAGTGTATGTCTCAGCCATTAGCATCATCAAGCTCAATTCCGGTTAATCTGCAATTTCCACTTGCTGGTTACCAGATTTTACTTCTTATCCACAATGAAATTACATTGTTTTCTCAAACCAGTTCACTCCACATCTAAAACAGTACGCTTACAAAGAGTTTGTCAAGTTTCATTATCAGCAAAAAAAACGTTCAAGTTGGGTTATTCAAAGTGACTTATATGTACCCATCAAAATTTAGTGTGTTCTCTGCATATCTTTGGATATTCACAATTAATTTTGCAATGCACATTAGGGTTTACTCTAAAATTAAGAGACTGAAACTCAAAGCTTTTTTCCCCTTATTAGCTTGATTTTTCAACGGTAAAACATTTTGAGTGTACAGTGGATTTATACTATATTTCATTTTCAAAGGTTAAAAAATAAAATCAGTTTTATCTAGTGAATATAGTTTGTCTAAACATGATTTACTAAAAGGTTAAATCAAGTACGATACCTGTATAAACAACGTTTCAATAAGTTCAATATGGTAGAGAACCAACTGGTCAGTCATGAAGCTTTCAGGAGAAAATGTGTTGTGTGACAACACCAATACAGTAGCTAATCAGTTTAGATCTACCACTCTAAATAAAGTCCGTATATTGATTCAAAAAGGAATACGTAAAAGAGCCCTCATATTTCATAATCAAAATCAAGAAGAAATAGAGAGCTAGGCGAGGGGTGTAAATAATAAATAGATAATACACCCAGACCCAAGAAGGAATTGTTAAATCACTCAAGTCCGTGGGGAACACGGGACTTGGTTATGTTATTTTTTATCATATTGCAGCTTGTACTGTTGTATGGAACAATCCCGCCCATCGGGCCTCCCTCTGACAAGTCCTGAACGTTTGTAATAGCTATAAAAATAGATACTACCAGTTGTCTTATCCTTGCTTCAGGTAAACCCATTAAGCATGTGTTGGGAACAAAAACAATTTACTTCTTCTATTGCAAAATCCAGGGGTGTCCCCTGGATACATACCACAAATTGTGTTCATTACAGATGTCTTGTAAGCAGTGTTGCATGATAAAAGCTTGTTGAAGGTTTCTTTGATGTGACTTGCTGTAACTGAGAAAGAAAAACAGATGTGTCGTGAAACCAATATGTTTTACACAGATGAATTAATAGTATTGATACAGTGTTTGGTAATTATGGTGATTTCAGGTCTATGGGGGCCTAAACCAGTATAACTTTGATAAGTAATTATCGACAGTTTGTGATCATCTTTTCTGAGAGCGTTGTGCAAGGTGGTGCATCAGAAAGCTTGGAGCTGTTCACATTGTTACCTGTCTGAAACTGTCATTACGTCATCAGCTATATATCTTTTCTTTAACTGTTGCACTCGACATTCTTGTATATAATGATACCGGTTATTTTAGAATTACTTGTAACCATGTAGGTATTGTTGTACTCGTGCCCAAGACATACTTGAAAGGAGAGGTAACTCTAATGTTACTTCTTGGTAAATAAATATTTTTAAATAAATAATAAACTTACTGATAACGGCTTCTTCCAGTTCTATAGACTCTCGCAATGTCAAAAACGACGGTAGCCTAAAAATCACACATTTTTTGAAAAACAGCAAACCAAAACTTCACGGGTAGCTCTGAGATGCCACACTGCAGCTGCAACTTGCAAGCCAAACTGCAGTTCTGATTCGCCACCTGCAAAGAGGAGGAGATACAGTAAGAATCTGCAAGTGTGACTCGGAATAAAAAATGATTGTGATATATCGGATTGAAGCCGGGTGTTTATCCGGAGCATGTAATCCCAGCTCCGGAGAACCCCGGTTCCATTCTATGTAATAAAAAATACAAGTTACAGGCAGCTTCATTGACTTGACAGTAATTGATAGGTAATGGAAGGGGTTACAATAAAATACAATACAGCATATTTAAAAAGGGGCGCTAGTTCCACAATCGGGGGAAACTACAGACCTGTATAGCAACAGGAGGAAGCCACAACCTGCTGGTTGCTTTTACCTCTAGAAAGAGATTAGTAATAGTCAATGCATGGTTTATGAAGGAAGGTTATGACGAATACCCTTATTATTGTTTTTTTTAGAAGGGTAAGGTAGGAATTTAGAACAGGGCACATGCAGTTGATGTGGCTTATGTACATTTTGCTAAAGGCTTTGATTGGTTCTCCACAATAGTACGGGTACAAAAGTATAGGAAAATGGTCTTGGTAAAGACAAATATTTGCAATGATTGAAACGTGGTTGAAGGATAATAAAAGAGAGTTGTTTGCAAAAGGAAACTTTTTGTTGGCTAAGAGTTATTAGTGGAGTTCCTCAAGTATAGGTTAATGTTATTAATGACCTGAGTTGGTACAGAGAAAACATTCACTTTGCTCTCTGACACTAAGTAGCGAATCAGGCTGATGATTCTCTCAAGTGAGGATTTGGAAAAAATGGAACTGGTCACGATAAATTCCAGATTACGTTTTATACCAAAAAAAAGTGATAGTTATGCACTGGGAAGCAAGAATAAAAGGCTACATACAAATTAAAAGTGGCAAAATTTGGTGAATCCCATGATTGGAGAGGATCTAAGGGGGCTATGCACTAAGCTCCGTTTAGACCGCAAATAAGACCGTACTTTTAGACGCAAATGCTCTTCGAACGTGATTTTTGCGCTAAACCCGAATGCATAAGCAACGCAAACAGGGACTTTGCGATTAAAAATGACTTTTTTCAGGAATTTTCTATTTCGAAGTCACCTGCTCTTTTTCGCTGTTCGAACCCTGTTTGCGGTGAAAAATTGCACTAAGCGGGACTGCAAAGCAACGCCATCGTGCGGATGCGGAAGTGGCATTGATCAGAACCTGTCCAGGTCAGAGTGACGCAAAGAAATCTGAACTTAACAAAATTATTGCTTTTTTATTTTTGCAATGCGCAAACCCCATTAAAGCAGGACGGCGGGTTGTCCCAGGCTGACCCCGGACGGGTGTTCGGGCTGTACCCGGATGACCCCGCGGGTGTCCGGGTGTCCCAGGCTAACAAAGAGGTGGGGGTTCCCGCGGGCGGGGACGTGAGGGGCGCCCTGCGGAGTCCTGGGGCTTCCTCCACGGGCGTCCGGGGTTCGGCGCGGAGTTTCGGGGTACCCGCTTGGGACTGCGCGTCCCTTGCTGGTACCAAATGTTGCACCTCAAATAATAAACAAGCAATTATAATAATACACCCCTTAACACATACTACAGAAATGGGCAAAATTACTATTATCACACAGTTCATCGCGACTAATAATGCATTTGCCCATTTTAAATACATATAACATTCAATAAATACGTCAAAAAAAAACAGATACACTTACGTTTACAGGCTACCCCGATGAAGGCCTCTTATCCTCATCTTCATCCTGACCATGCCCCCGATGCTGCAAGACATGCACAGAAAAAAAAGCCAAGGTAATTGTCCATAATCCCCTTAAATCACCATAGGTTATTCATACAGGCATTAGGGGTTAAGCCACCACTACCACCCAAGCGGCGTGAGTGTCCTATATACCTCCCCCACCCAACCTCTCACCCCATGAGGCAGAACACCCTCACCCACTAAACACAAGGGAGGCCTATCCACATACCCCTTGGGGCCTGTTAATACCACTCCCCACCCCCAGTGCCCACAATAAAAACAAAACACATGACCACAAAAACATCATTATAGTTATTGAAAGAAATTACCCACCCCTGTGCCTCACCCAATAACCACAATGATTTATCATTTTTAATACAGGGTTATACCAGCAGCCCACGCCGAGTCCCGGCGGGCCTTGACGGGTCATCTGTTGGACTACAGGGTACAAGAACGTTCTTCACCAGGTTCTGGAGGGACTTGTTGTTGTGGGCCCGCCCAGCACCATGACCCACAGGTGGTCCCCGCGGGTCACATAGGGCCACAATTGGGTCCTACCACCCACGGTAGGGCCCGCGTTAGTCTGGGACCATGGGTCAGACCCCACAGGTGTTATGAGTGGCCACTCGGCGGTGATTCCCAAAGGGGTCTGGGGAGCTAGGGTATAATCAAATTGGGTCGTGGTGCCCCCACGGATTGGTGGGACCACGGTTTTCCCCGCAACTATGGGCCCGGCCCCACGGATGTGAGGCACCGGCTTCTTCCAAGACATACGGGTCACTGGTGCCCAACAGATTAGTCCAACCGGTCTTCCACAGTGTCACCGGGAACCACCAGACGATACAGTGATGATACCCGAGGGCTGATATCGCAGGGTGTGGATTCAGATTGTCTCCGCAGAAACTCAAGGAACCACCCTGAATGATAAAATAAAATTAAACGCTTTACATTGACTACTCCATCCCCCCAAACACCTACAGTACCATTAATGTGGCACCAAATACCACTATTATCCCGTATGGAGTAAAATAAGTGTGCCATTATGCAAAATAAAACAGAATACATCAAACCTGAATTTTAATTTAAAACACCACATTGCCAATGTTAAATAATCCACGCATTATGCAAATTATAATGGAAACAATTGGAATCAAGCCAGCCCACAATGTATATGAATTGTCACACACAGCTCCCGCCAATTGCCCCGTGACATGGACCTGCCTAATCTTTGGAAGTCATGTAACACTATGCAAAATATAGGTAACACATAAAATACCCACTATGACCAGTCCTACTAACCACCCAATGCCACATGAAAATCCCTTATGACAACTAACCAACATCAATACAATTAGCATCAATCCATTTAATTCATTTCTCTTCAAAAATTCAAACCTCACAAGACACATAATTATTATACAATTCCTATCGCAATGTTAACGCCATATTTACCTTGCCACACAATTCCGCCTATTGTATTTTAAGTAACCCCACATCTAATCTCAGCTACCAAAAGAAGCTATTTGTAGAATACCAAAATTACATATTCACAACAAGACACCATATAAGATGTTTAAATTACCCTTATCCATAAATGAGCCCACCCCACTACAATCTAGCTTATTATCCTGCAGTTCTATCATACAGATGATAAAATTAACATACCTTAGGGACATATACAGCAATAAAAAGTCTAAAACGTTGCAATATTACATACCCACTTCCCTACAATACATCCTGTCGTGTTTTTCGTGATGGAATGTATTCGATATAATTTGATTTTACCATAACGGCATTAATAGGGATTGTGACTGTACACATAAAGACAGAAGGAACAATAATTAAAACCTCAGTCCCAAAAGTTACAAAAGACAAATTTTATTTGGTTTCTATCCACATTAGATGTCCACTCTCCCGAAATCCAGCGACCGGCGAACAGGGAATCAATCCACCGGTAATCATAATTATTATGAACAAAAAACAAATCACGGTCTGGTTTCTTCTTGCTTGGGGTCTTTGGCCGGTCGTCTGGGTTTTATGGGCGTTCCCTCGTTCTATCCTCCTTAGTCCCCACCTCTCTTTATGTGTATTACGCCTATAAAGCTGCCCCCCCCCCCACCACCCCGGGCGGCGGCAACGGAACAACTGCCCCATCCTGGCCCCCATGCGGGGCTGTAAACTGGGAACGCAGGGCAGCGTATCCTCGACGGCCAGACACCCATTCAATGCGGTTTTAGCTCACCGGCGCGACGACCCCACCCCCCCCCCCCCTGTCCCGCACACAGACACCTTCTAAAATCCCAACCCCAGAATGCCATCCCCCCCTCAGAGCACTTCATTACGTACGGTAAGAATGGACTTGCTCGCCCGACTCTCGTTTAGTGTGTTTTTAAGACCCCCTTAGTGTAGATGTGCAGCGCCCGCCGTCTCTGAGTGAACCAGACCACTGACGCCCCCGCCCCTTTTCAGGTCGGACACTCATCCTCTCAGGGATACGGGCCCTCATGGCGGTGCGGATCCCTGCAGAATGTAAACTAAAACGGGCACGTCGATGCGGCGCCCCCCCGAGCTTAAAGTGCAGCCCGAGCCCCCCGCGACCGCTTTACCGTCACCCCACCAGAACCGGCCTAACCATAGCCTGAAGCCTCACGGGGGCTACTAGGACCTGACGCCCCCAACAAAATGCGGTTAAGCTCTTCTGGAGGACCCCTGTCCTTGTAAACTTCCTATTAAAAGGTGTTAGTTAGTGTAGCGACACCGGTAAACACACCGATCGCATGCCTGGAGATGGGCTTTTTTTCACCAGCTAACCGCGCACGGAAAGGTTCGAACCGCTGGCAGGGGGAAAAAAAAAGAGCCACACGTACGCCCTGTGGGGTGCATGAGATCTGAGCCGCGTAGTTTAATCAAAAAATGGCCCAAGGCCTTCGTGCGTCGAATTCCCGGCTTCACTGTTTAACCAAACCTGTTTTTTGGCCCAATATCAGAACGCAAAGCCATTGAGCTAGTGCATAGCCCCCCCTCATAAGTGACTTGTCAATACAGGCTTCTCAACAGTGTCCAAGTCAGGCAGTATCTGTAGCTCAAAGAACAAATAAAGAATCTTATCTGGGCATAAAGGGGTTTTTGGATGGAAGGGAAGAAGCATATATGCGGCGTATACAAAGTTTAGTAAGACAACACGTGAATATAGGTACAATTATTGTTGGGCACTATGTCGTATGAAAGAAAAATATTATGAAATAGAACAAACGTACAGAGAAGATCAACCCATAATTAAAGAAGATGGAAATCTGATTTAAAGGAGAGGCTAGCAAAATTAGATGTATTACATTAGAAAAGACGTGGTGCTCAAGAGGGGATATGAATTATACATAAAATTCAATACAGGATCTTTAAAAAATAAAGTATTCATCCAAGGCAGTGCAAGATACAAGGTAACCTCCTAAGGTTGGGGAGGAAAGAAGATTTTATCGCAGCAAAGGACAGGGTTAATTAAGTACAATGGAGTAAAATGTGGAATCCTGTAACCATGGAAAGGATGTTGATTAGGCAGAAAGAATAGAAATCTGATTGCCGATTTGATGGAGTCAGGAAAGGAATGTATTTTTTACCCTTATGAGACTCAGTGATACATGTTTACGGGATTTTTGTTGCCACCTCTTGATCAACGCTTGTGTTTGGGCTGTGATACTTTACCCTTATACATCGGGTGGCCCTTGATTGATGATTACACTTACCAGAACACCTTTCACTATCTCTTTGTAAATCTTCTACTTACGAATGAGATTTTAAGTTCTTCAGGACGGATATTTTTTCTCTAAAGTCACTTTATGTCTGAAGCATTATTCCAATGATTGTGTATTTGTATATATTTGTTAATATATATTGTCTCATGTTATACGCGTAAAGGACCTATGTATATTTATGGCGACTATATCAATAACGATTACATACCCACTGCTGATTATACAGCCTAAAATCTGAATGAGTGTTCTGGCATGAGATACATATTAGCTCTCAGTGACACTTTTTCCCCCATTCCGTACCATACAGCATACAGGTTGTATTGTCTTTTACCAAAAGTACATTTGTTAGGCAGGAAATTCATAAGCAATATTTATGAACAAATATAATGTAAACAGTCTATAAAGGGAATTTGGTTTATCGTACAATATCTAATCCATTTTTGTAATCTGTATTAAATCACGACTTTCCAGTGGAGGTGCCAATGAGAGCATGAATTAAACAACTTTGCTAAACTGGCAGAGGAGAGTCCCATTAGAGAAGAAGCGTCTTCTTTGTGTTCCCGAAGCACGCTTCCTTCAAGGATTAAATTCATTAGATATATTATTTTGATAACATAGGTTGCAAATCAGGGGTTCCAATAAGATAGACCAGTAAACAAGAAGCAAAGAACAGTTCAACAGATCCCTTTTAACCTGCACAGACAGGCTAATGCAGTGTTAATAGGGGTATAATGCCCCTGCTATGTGTGAATCAGATTGGATGGGAAGAATGGTGATTTATTCGAGTTTTGAGGATTTTTTTTTGTTCGTAAATGTTTTTGCAATAACACTTGCGGATTTAGCAATCTGTGATGGATTTGGTAGAATAATTCCAGGGCCTGGCCATCTGTGAAGCTGGATGCTGAATCCGTGGATGGATTCTTACAAAATTCGTCTACGGATTGTATCCATGGTGGATTTTGATGAATCTGTGAGGATTAAACCGACCAGATTTTACACTGTGAAAATGGATTTTTGGAGGGATAAATGCGAGGAAAGGGGAAGAAAATTTGGGAAGGAATTGGGCGGATTCGTTCCATCTCTATTACAGCCTTTTCTATCTTCCAACTTTGGGAAGTTTGACTACACGCTGTTCCTCAGTGGAGCTACAATACACATGTAATAGGATGATTAAAACAGTTATGTAATGTTTGTTGCCAGTACACCCCCTAAGCTATAGTTGTGATATACTTGAATGTTATACTGTTCTGGCCTCCCACTGATGTCCACTTTCATCGGACTTTCTCACGTTAAAGGATTATTCCACTTCGTTCCATGTTTAATTATTCTTGTACCCAAAACTGTGGTCCTTCCCCTTACTTCAGCTGTGACCGATTGAGGCAAGAGATCTCATGCACTTATTAACCCAGGCGAGGCTGAAAAGCTGGGTTATGTAAACGAAGGCATAAGTTTTGTAGTAGGGGGGGTCCATGTTAAAATGTATTTGAAGCAAAAGATGACACGTATGCTATGTTCATGTATAAACAATAATCCTAGCGCAGTGAAGTATTGTATGGTGATGATGGTGTGAAAAGCCAGATTTGCAGACCGTTTAGACATTGTTAACTGTTATCAAGAATTTGTATTCCTATTTCTAATTTTAGATTGTACAGACCTTCCATTTACACTAGGAGAACCATTACATTTTATCCCTCATGCTTTTAAAAGAGTTTGTTCTTTTTTGCTGTTATAAACATTATATTGTTGTGACCGATATTTAGTGTGTAAAAATATGAAGTACAGCTCATTTTAATGTCAAGAATAGAGCAGAGACAGTCTCCCATGTTGCTTCTGTGTGGTTTGTTGTGGTTACATGGATCCAGGTTATACCAGATGGGTTCTGCGTTTGGGTGTTGGCTCAGGGGCTTACAACATTGGCAATAAAATTGTTTAAAAAAAAGACCATTTATTTATAAGATCTCTTAATATATATAGGCGCTGTACAGTGTATAGTTTCACTGGATGCTCGAACCCTGACTTGTCGTGTTCTCGCCCCATGTTCTGTCTCTGTGCTTTAAAAATATTGACTTGCAGTCCCCCACAGGCTCACCGTACGAACTATCTGTGCGACACCCCCCCCCCCCACATCGCGCTCTGTTATATATGTTGTACGGTACTTGGGGCGGTTCAACATGCGTTGACGGTCGCACGTATGTTAAACAACCGCACAATCTGCCGACCACTTATTTAACAAATACGTCGGTTTATAAACGGCCCTACCCGTGTCGACGGCGCACACACCCGCCCGCGATGACGCACTATCAAACACAGCCTAAGACTAGTAGACACTTCGCAAGTGGCATAAAGGGCATTTCACGCGCGACGAGCTGGCTTTTTCTATTTTAAACCACTATTCCCAAAAATTGAAACCAGTAGCACCAGTCAAGCAACCCCCCCCCCCACACCCCCTTACGTATGTACACCTTACAATTATCAACCTTTACATGCACCCTCACCTCCACCCCCCCCCCTCGACACACCACTCAGCAATTCAAAAAAAGCAGCAACCGCGATAACAGAGTGCATGGGGATGTGGCGCATTCATGCCCGTGGGATTCCCTCAGTGCCTGAAAATGTTTTAACAATAATGCACACGCATTCTGAGATATCAATTGTAATCATCTAACATCAGCACTAGAAAAAATAAGAAAACAATGTTACTACATTTCTATACATCAGTACAAAACTTGTCATAACCTAACGCTCCTAAATATCTTCCTTGTCATTCACATTATATTTTGCACCTAATAAATGGTGCCTACAGGAGACTCATCAAATGAGAATCTCGGACTAAGGACGTTGCCCCCGCACCAGCAAAATGCCGATACATTTATTTTGACGCATACAATAACTACCATTATTAGTACATGATGGACGCTTTTAAGGCTGTAATTTTTACTGGTAAGTTGCTTACTTTAATTTCATTTATGCCTGCCCATATAAGTCCCTACCTGTTCGCTTAACATAACGCAAGTCCCCCCCCCCCCCCCTATATTGCTGAATTACCACACCAAATGTGATTCCAACACACCAACGACATTCTCCACAACGCGCCACGATAGATTTCCTCCTCTTCATGCGAACGGCAGGACTGATTAACTACAGTTTAACACCCAGCCGTCTCTTCGGGAACCCACCAGACCCACCAAGGCTTTACCAAACCGCAGCGACTCCCCCCCCCTGACCACGTATGTAATTACCGGATTACTAAGGCAATTTTGTGCCTTTCAGGAATGTTTTCGGCATATACGACATTAGGGTCCTTATGTTTAATATTATGGATTTAAATGGGTCGCTGGACATTCTCTCCATCTGCTACTAAGTGTGGTTCTATTTTCATCTGGCAACACCCAACCCCCACAACGACTAAACCTTGTGTTCTCAAATCCGACAATCTCCACACACCTAAGTTCCACACAAACCCGCACCAGACTGGAAACACGCACATCTTAACTGCGTCATCCTTGTCTCAGCGTACACCGGCTACGCTCCCCTACACAGTCTGAACTGATTCTAAGGGTATTTAGTGTTATTTTACCTCTCCTCTGGTTTATCATCTAATGGCAGTATGTATATATCCCCTACCCGCCCCCACATGGCACCAGACTCTTAAACCTGTCCACTTAGAATGGTCTACCACCAGACCCACACCGAACTCACCAATCATCTCGCACCCAGTACCACAATATGGTCCCTCGCACTGTGGGCAATTCATTGTTCTCACGTGTATCCTCTTCATACGCCCGCACACAGAAACGACGACACATTTCATCTTATTTATCCCCACCAGGCCATACCCCTCTCCCCACCGGAACTAATCACTGGAGTCCTACCTAGAGAGAGCTCTCCTTGCGCAAACAGATTAAACCCCTAACCGCGTATCCCCGCGACACCGGGAGACTTTATTAATGGACAATACATTGGTACCACCGTCCCCCCCCCAGCCTATTATTCGACACCAGACCTTTGATGGAACGTTTTGCGCACCCAACTACGGGATTGCCAGATTTAACAAAAAAACAATTAACCGAGTTTACAGACAAGATTAAAATGTGAGAAGCGGAAGTCTTGAAAGAACTAAACTGGAGGCAGTTAGGAGGGAGTCTCTGCGTTCGTAGGTGTTTAAGTGTGTGCCCCCGGGCACGGAACGCGAGGCGGCAAACCTTTGTACCATCCTCCTCCCCCAGTCTCCAGGACCACCCCCCACCCCCCCCCACCCCCCATCGTTCTTGTTGAACTTTGGCACAAACCCCATGAACACAGTCTTTTTGGCGTGGATCTAGGTGGATAACGCCAGCCGCTTCCCCCCCTGAAGGTGGGTAGGACAAGGTGAGAAACCCAACTTGTTAAGTAGGCCACGGGTAGCTTTGTAGAAAATGCGGTTTAGCGGCACGTGCCGGTAAGTATTAAAAAAAAAAGTGTGTGTGCTGTGCACACGCCATAGTTAAGTGAAACTTCTGCGTTTGTAACAGAAATTGATTATAACGCGCTCTCTGGGGCCGCCACACATGTCAGTCAGTGTATGTTGTCATGTCAGTGAGTATATGTGTGTCAGTAAGAAGAGTTGGCGGTGTTTGGGTGTGTGTGTCAGTCAGGTGTTGTTCGTGCGGTTTTTTTTCAGTGTATGTATCGTACGTGCAGTGTTTGTATGTGTGTCGGTCAGCCGTGTGAGATTTGTGTCAGTCAGTTTGTGTGATGGTCAGCTATCTCCCACGTGCTCGCCTGATGTGCTGTGTCAGTCAGGTGTTGTCCGTAGAAACCCGAACTGTGTACAGTAAACTGTCTATGTGGTGTTGCTAATCCAATTGGGTGTGTGGGTGTGTGTGTGTGTGTGTTGTGTGGTGTGTTGTGTCGTGTTGTGTTGTGGGGGTGTGTGTGTGGGTGTGTTTGTGTGTGTGTTGTGTGTTGTGGGTGTGTGTGTGTGGTGGTGTTGCAAGTTACAGAGTGGTGTGTGTCTGTCATGTCAAGTGTGTGTGATGTGTGTGTGTGTGTGTGTTGTGTGTGGTGCTGTGTGTGTGTGTGGTTAGTGTGTGTGGTGGGGTGTGTGTGGTGGTTGTGTGGTGTTTGGGTTGTGTGTTTGTGTGGTGTGTGTGTGTGTGTGGTGTCAGTGTATGTCTCGCTCTCTTCTGTTGTTGTGTGATGTCTTCTGTGTCAGTCATGTGGTATGTGTGTTCAGTCAGTGTGTGTAGTGTTCAGTCGGTGCGTGCGGATGTGTGACAGCGTGTCGTGCGGTAGGTGGTTAGCAGTGTGGTTGTGCGTGCCGATCAAAGTTTGCATGGTCAGGTGTGTGTTATTTTGTTTATTGGCAGCATTAGCAGACAAGAATCATGGAATGATGAGCGGGGGTGGGGAGCTCACAGGGGGGGAAGGAATAGGCACATCATTCAGGGGGACGGTTTCGGTAATCACTGGGGTGTGCGTTGCGTGAGCAGTTGTGTGTCAGAGTAAGCGCAGTATGGCGTGCGCGAAGAGTGTGTTGTGCATGCGTCAGAGGGTGTGCATGAGGAAGGGTGTGCATGAGGTGAGGAAGAGGTGGTTGTTGGGAGAGTGAGCAGTGTGGTGGGGCGGGTGAAGAGTTAAAGGGTGGTGTGTGTGTGCGTTCCGAGTAAGTGTGTGTGGGGTTAAGAGAGGTAAGTGTGTGTGTGGTGCAATCAGTGTGTATGTGTCAGTCAATGTTGTTGTATTGTCAGTGTGTGCACATGTATGTGTGTGTGTGTTGTCTGTCGGTAGTGTATGGCTTATTTCTCTCGGTGACACACGTAGGTCTCTTCTGTAATCGTGTCCTCGCCCACGAACCTCCGAATCCCCCACCTCACACCACGGAGGAGCTGGGACCGGGGGGCCAGTCGGAGTCTTCTAAGCAGACCCCCCCACCACCACTCCCACCCCCCCCCCCCCACACCCCCCGACACCCCACCCCCCGGAGGCGCGCCAAGATACCCCAACACACCACACTCTACCACAACCCCACCCCCCCCCCCCCACCCCACCCCCCCCACATCACAACACCACCCAACCCCCCCCAACCAACACCCCCCCCACCCCGGAGGCGCGTCAAGCTCCCATTACAACACCCCGTCGGCGCGCTCCACAGATCTCCCCCTTCCCCAAACCAGGCGGCGCGCTCAAGCTCCCCATTCCCCACCCATCAGCGGCAGGGCGACAACAGAACCGCCTACTCCCCTTTCCCACCCCGGGTGACGTGCTTCAAACCCCCAATCACAGTTAACGGAGGATCGGCAACCCAGGGCACAGTGTGCTGGCATGGGGGGGAATGGCGGCGTATAGAATATAGCTCGCAAAGAGCTTGGCCCCTTGCTGCCGTTGTGTGAGCCAGCGGCACATGCCCAGCGGGGGCCTGTACTCGGGAAGTAGGGGGTCCCCAGACCTAAACCAAAGCGGTTTAGAGTCAGATCGGAGACCCCCGCACATTCCTACCTATGAAAAAAATGTATTTTAAATGTATTTATTCTTATTCGTATTAGTTATTTATTTAGATATTATTAATTGGCTGCTGCTGTGTTGATTTTTTTATGTGGGTAGTGGGGGGGGTGAGTGGGTATAGCCCCAACGGGTGGGGTTTGGCTATTCGGGGGGTAGAGGGGCACGTACCCTTCATGACGTAGCGGTATTAATGCTACGGTCTGTGAAGTGTTACGGGCACCCGCAAACCCCCCCGCAAAGCTCCTAAACTCCACAAGGGCCAAACCACCCCCATACCCCACCCCACGCTACACACAATAAAAAATTCACGCCACAGCAGCCCCACAAGGAAGAAAGAGAAAGAGAAAGAAGAAAGAAAGACAGGAGGAGAAAGAAAGACGCGCGGGAGAGAGAGCGACGAGAGAGAGAGAAGAGAGAGAGAGAGAGCGAGAGAGAGAGGGGGGGGAAAAAAACCAGGAAGAGGAGAAGAAACGAGCCAGAGACGGAGAGACGGGGAGAGGCGAGAGCGGGAAGAGAGATAGATTATATTAGATTATATATCTATATATGAATATATAGAAGATATAGAGATAAGTATATAATCTTTATAAATATGTACATATATGATATAAAGATACAGTATATACACACACAAATGATGAACAATCTACAAATAAATGGAGAAGGGGAGAAAACAAAGACGGGCAGAAAAAGTTAAAAAGTGAGCTCAGACAGAAAAAACACGAAAAGGAAGGCCCGGGAAGGAGGAAGAAATGAGAGAAAGGGAAAGGCTTTGGAAAAAAAGGCACGACAGCAGCCCCAAAAGGAAGAAAGAAAAGCGAAAGAAAGAAAGAGAAAGGAAGGCAGGAAAGAAGAGAGAGGAGAGAAAGACAGGAGAGAGAAGAGAGAGAGATGAGATAGAGAGAGAAGAGAGGAAGGGAGGAGAGAACAAGCCGATGAAAGAGAGAACGGAGAGAGAATAGTATACTACTATATATATCTTTTATATATATATATATATATATATATATATATAGATATATATATTCTAGTATATATTAATATACATACTGTACAATCTATGGATAATATATAAGATACAGTATACTACACACACATGATTGAACAATATACAAATAAAGGGAGAAGGGTTATCAAAACCATCTGTCCACAATAAACTTCTCCATACAGGGCACAAACACTCATGAATTCATTAATAATCATAACTGATCTTACAATGTAATCATCCAAATAACAAATAAAAACTCACATTCAATCAATTACCATTGAATTTAAATTGTATTTATGATGCATAAAATCTAAGCACATATTATACATTCTGCATGAATTGGAAGAATATTTTTGTATTGCAAGCAAAATACAGATAACTCCAAAGAAGTAAACTATGTTTAAGCAATCAAGTAAACAAAAATAATATATAATTCAACCAGAAACAAAATTTTTAAACCAACGCTAACACTTACAATCCAGGACATCTATCTAAAATTTGTAAAAAAAAACAATATACTGTACATACATTGACGCATTGCAATAAACAAATACAGTACAGACATCCCCTGTATTCCTGCCTGAGTTAATCTGTGGAAAGCCCCCTGCCCCTAATGTTTCGGTTAACTCCTGCCTTGTAGTGTTATGTAATCTGTTTAACGGCCCCCCTCCCACCTAATGTTGGTTTTAAAATCTCTCTGCCTTGAGTGTAATGATGTTAATAAAGACACCTCCCTATGTTTTGTTTAAATCTCTATGCCTGTGTTGCTGTGAGTGCAGTTAGTTATGTAAATGTGGGAGGCGAAGGGGGTATAACAACACCTCCTTGAATGGGATCTGTATAAAGCACCCTCCCCCTAATGTCTGTTTTAAATCCTGCCTGTCTTGCTGTGAGGCAGTGTATGTACATGTGGGGAGGAGGGGGGACCAAGATGTTGCAGATGTGAGGTCTAACTAAACACCATCACCCCTACCCACATACCGTACCCCACACACACATACTGGCCATGGCCCCTACGCTTCTGCCAAAACAGCACAAAATTAAAACATACAAAGTAAGTCCCTATAAACCTTAATCACCATAGCGGTTATTAACCGCTCACAGTTCATTAAGGAGTTAACCACCCATCACCACCCCTCGGGATGCTACATTAACCCCCTCCCACACAACCCCCCATCCGTGGACCCTAACCACCCTCAACCAGTACCCACAAGGGGGCCCCTACCCACATACCATTGGGGAGGGAAAACACCCCACCCCAGGACCCACAATAAAAAAACAACACAGTTACCCACGAGAAACATCATTCTATTTATTTTAATAAATTACCCACCCACTGTGCCCCCCCAGAAAAAGGGTTTTATTATTTTAACATACAGGGTGTTCATAACGCAGCCGAAGCGAGTCCCCGGTGGGCTGGCGGGCACCTGGACAGGACCCTATAAGGGTACCAGCAGCCCTTTTCAAAGGTTCTGTGAGGCCTGCTGGTGGGGTCCCGCCAGCACGGGCCCCCAGGGTCTCCTTGGGTCACAATGGCCACAATTGGGTCCAACGGTAGACCCAAGGATGTCGGGGAAGCACCGGGTCAGACCCAACAGGTTCTGCGGCCTCGGGTGTTATACCACGGGGTCTGGGGAACTCACGGGTGCCTCAATACGGGTACGCGGTGACCCCCACGAAGGGGGACTCCACACAGCTTCATCCCCGCAGAGCTTACGGGTCGGCGCGTGCCCCCACAGAAGTGGGGGACCCACACCAGATTAATCCCAGCAGGGTCCACCCGTGGAAAACCAGCTGGTAAACGTGGGTACCCGAGGAAACAAGGTGGTTGGAACTACAAGTTAGTGTGTGGGGGTATGTAGGCATCCCGAGTGGTGGGTTGGGGGTGAGGGTGGTGGGTGGGTTAACCCCTTAATGACTTGTAGCGGTTAAGAAAAGCTATGGTGATTAAGGGGTTAGGGGACAGAATGTGGATGGTTTTAATTTTTGATGTGTTTTGCAGAAGAGGAGGGGCCATGGCCGGATGGGGGGGGGGGGATGGTGTGGGTATTTTGTGGTATTAGGTTTAGTGGTTAAAGGTGATAACGGTATGTGGGTAGTGGGGTTAGGGTTTGTTAGACCTCACCGTATGCACATCGGGTCCCCCCCCTCCCCACATTTAATTAAAACGGCAATCACATGCACAACACAGGCAGAAACCTTAGGGGGAGGGGGCTTCAACAGATACATCAAGGCAGTACGAGATTTAACAGGAAAAATAGGGGGGGAGGGGCTGGGCTTTAAACAGATTACACTCAAGGCAGGAGATACAGAGGTTTTTGTCCATGTAATGTATGTTGTTATTGCAATGCTTAATGTGTGTACAGTTATAATGGTTTGTTACAATAGATAGATGTACATCCTTGGATTGGTAAGGGTTAGCGTTGGTTTAAAATTTGTATTATGGTTGGTACTAATAGTGATGTGTTGTTACTTGAAGCTTAAATAGTGAACTTGTTTGGAGTATCTGTATTTGATGCCAATGATATTGTTCAGCATATTTGCAAAGAATGTATAGGTGCATGAGATTTTGCATCATCTTAATCAACTTTATGCGATGTGTTATTGATTGGAAGTGAGGTTTTCTTTGTTCATTTGATGATTTAGATTGTAGAGCAGTTAGGATTTTAAGGAAATTCATTTAATGTAGTGTTGTCTGTTGGAGAAGTGGTTATTTGGAGACCAGTAGGGCATCATGTGTGTGGGTATATACTGTATTTACTGATTAAATATATATATATAATATAATATATATATATATATATATATATATATATAATATATACTATATATATATATATATTAGGTGTGTATAGGGGGCTTGTTGATTATATTATATGATTATATATAATAATTATATCTATATCGTATATAATATTAATAGAGATATAATATATTAGCTATATACTGTATATGGGTTTTCTTCATTGTATTTATTTATTTATTTAGATTTATTGATTAATTGTGAGGTGCTGTGGAAATTTTTGTTTATTGTGGGTCGATAGCGGGGGGTGGGTTGAAGGGGGTATTGGCCCTTGGTGTGCGGTTTAGGAATGGGGGGGGGTAGCGGGTGAACTTAACCCTTCACGACGTAGCAGTAAACCTCTCCTGGTCCGTGGAGGTTGTAAGTGCACCCGCTACCCCCGAAAAAAAAAGCCCTAAAACAACACCGTGGGGCTATACCCCCTTAACCACCCCACTACCCACATTAAAAAAAATTCCACCACAACAGCAGCAGCAAAATTAATAACTAATCTAAAGAAATAAATAAATAATTAGAAATAAATATATTAAAAATAAAATTTTTATTATAGTGTAGATGTGCAGGGGTTCTCCGGAGATGAATCGCTTGGTTTTTAGGGCTGGGGGACCCCGTCTTCCCGAGTACAGGGGCCCCTTGGTTACATGCCACGGTCCGTGATCGGGACGTTACATGCAGAGGGGTTTAATGGGCACCTCATAAAGGGGGCTGTATCTCGAGGGAGAAGCGGGGTCAGCTCCGGAGACCCCCCTGCACATCTTACATTATGAATAAAAGTATTTAAATGTATTTATTTATATCATGGAGTATTATTTATAGATTTATTTATTTTGCTTCTGCTGGGTGTGAATTGTTTTAGTGTATTGGGGTAGTGGGTTCCGGCGGTAGGGGGGCTGTGGTGTGTGGTTATGTCAGGGATCCCCTCCCCACATTACATACGTACACTGCACTAAGAAACACAGGAGGGAGATTTAACCGACACAATAGGGGAGGGGCTTACACAGATTAGTCAAAGAAGGGAAGCTTAGCAGACACAATCGGGGCGGTTTTTTTTTACATAGATTACAGGTTCAAGACGGAAGTTAACACAAACAAAGGGGGGGGGGGGGTTCTGGGTCTTACACAGGACAGTCAAGACAGGGAGGTTTAACACACAAATTAAAAAATGTATTTCATGTATTATGTTATTCTGCCTTCAACCCTATGACTTAGTCGGCCTATCAGCTCTGGTATGAAGCAGCATTTATGTATTTTACTAAATATGTGCAGGAGCAGGGTGTCCATGAGCTATTTAATTTTCTGGATCAGGGAACCCCCTGGCCTCACTGTACAATTATTATTAAAAATACAGAAATGCTGCTTCATTACCATAGCACATAGCCGCAAAGGTAAAGAAAGACTCTTTATTGATGTGTGTGTTTTATTCATACTGTAGATGTGCAGAGGGTCTCCGGAGCAGAAACGTTTTTGTTTTAGGTCCGGGGACCCCCTGCTTCCCGAGATACAGGCCCCTTTAGGGGGTGCCGGTATCCCTCTGCTTGGTTTACAGGCCGCGGTCACGTGATCGGGACCTTTAAATGCAGAGGGATACTGGCACCTCATAAAGGGGTCTGTATCTCGGGGAGCAGGAGGTCCCCGGACCTGAAACCAACGCGGTTCAGCTCCAGAGACCCCCTGCACATCTACACTATGAATAAAAATGTATTTTAAATGTATTTATTTTTATTAATTTATTTATATATTTATTTAGATTTATTTATTTATTTTTTGTGCTGCTTCTGTGTGTGAGTTTTTTTTATTGTGGGTAGCGGGGGTGGGTGAATGGGCTATTAGCCCCAATGGTGGTTGTTTAGGGCTTGCGGGGGGGTAGCGGTAGGTGTTAACCCCTTCATGACCGTAGCGGTATTAACTGCTACGGCCGTGAAGGGGTTAAGTGCACCCACAACCCCCCGCAAGTCCTAAACTCACACCAAGGGCCAAATACCCCCTTCACCCACCCCCGCTAACCCACAATAAAGCGGGCACGGTGGGTTAACCCCTTCATTGCCTTAGTGGCTATCAGCTATGGTAATGAAGCAGCATTTCTGTATTTTAAATAATATTGTGCAGGAGCAGGGGGTCCCCTGAGCATTAATTTCTGGCTCAGGGAACCCCCTGCTCACTGTACAACCCCACCCCACTACCCACAATAAAAAAAATAACACACACAGCAGCAGCACAATTATAAATAAAAATCATAAATAATAAAAAAGACATGAATAGGAATAAAATACATTAAATACAAGTTTTATTTTAGTGTAGGATGGCAGGGGGGTCTCCGAGCTGAACGCTTTGATTGTGAGGTCATGGGGACCCCCTGCTCCCCGTAGTGATAAAGGGCCTCTTTAGGTTGGGGTTGCCGGTATCCCTATGCTTGGGTTTACATGCCCGCGGTCACGTGATCAGGGACCTTTAATTGCCCAGAGGGGGTACCGGCTACTCATAACGGGGGCTGTATCTTGGCGGAGACAAGGGTGTCGACCGGACCTGAGAACCAACGCGGTTTTGGTTTAGCTCCGGGTAACCCTCTCGGCCCAGTCTACACACTATGAATATAAAAAAATGTATTTTAAATGTATTTATTTAATAATTTATTGTTGATTTATTTATTTAGATTTATTTATTTATTTTTTTTGCTGAGTGCTTGTGGGTTGAATGTTTTTTGGGGTAGCGGGGGGTGGGTGAAGGGGGGTTATTGCCCCAATGGATTGGTTGTCGGGCTTGCGGGGGGTAGCGGGAGGGGGTTAACCCCTTCATGACCGTAGTGTCTGGTTCTTAACTGATTACGCCTCCGTTGAAAGGGGTTAAGTGCACCACGCCCCAAACCCCCCAGCAAGTCCTAAATAATCACACAAGGGCCAAATACCCCCTTCAACCCCACGCCCCCGCTACCCACAATAAAGAGTCGGCACGGTGGGGTTAAACCCTTCATTGCTCTTGCGGCTATCAAGCTATTGGAATGAAGCAGCATTTCTGTATTTTTAATAAGATTGTGGCAGGAGCAGGGGGGTCCCTCTGAGCATTAATTTCTGGCCTCAGGGTAAAAAACCCCCTGCCTCACTGCTTTAAAAATAGTTAGTAAAAATCCAGAAAAATTTTT
>WSYH01007912.1:0-31189 GCA_036426205.1 Ascaphus truei | reverse complement strand
GCACCCTCTCTATCGCACCTTTAAGGCCCCACCTTAAGAACACTTGCTTAAAAGAAGCTATGAGTAGCACCGGTAGATATTACTAGGCACATGATGCAAGAGCTTGGCTCCCTGCAGAAAGTACTTACCAAAATTCCCTCCGTCTCTGTAGTTTCCCCTCCCTACATACCAATTAGATTGGGCAGCTCCTCCGAGCAGTGATCTCTTCCTAAATGTTACGTTAGTCTGAAGACTTATCCCATGACCTGGATTTATTAGACTATTTGTTATTGATATGCATTACCATGTGTATTCTAAATGTGAAGCGCTAGTACATCAATGGGGCTATACAAATCAAGACCATTACAAACAATATACAATACAAGGAGATTAATTTTCCACAAATTTCCATGCGTAGATAGAATCCTTAAAAGAAAGGATAACTGTCCACTTCCTATATCCATCTATACTAATCATACTGTTACAAGGGAAAGTGACAAAAAAAGGGCACTTTATTTTCTTCATATTTTATTCAGCACGGAACGTACATTCCCCCCCCAGAAAACGTGCAAAAGAAACTAACCTCTGAAACCTTCCTGAAACTAACTGGCCAGGAAAATTATTATTTGAGAAGAGTTGCAGCATGTTGGGAATTGTTTGTGTGCAGGAAAAATCAGGTAGAATATTGGATGTGGTGGGGAATTTGCTAATAGAAAAAACACAGTTATATTTGCCTACTTTGTTTTAAAGCAGAGGTTTTCCTACCCGAGCATGGTTGTGACAGAGCATCCCGTAAGGAACCCCAAACCATCTATAATAGCGTGTCTGCAGTCGATGCAGCGTAAGAGAACCCGACCCCTATAATAGCGTGTCTGAGATCAGATGCACGTAAAGGAACCCCAACCCTCTCTAATAGCGGGTATGAGACAGATTATTGTAGGAAACCCCAACCATTCACCTAACTAGAGGCATCAGAGATCGGATGGCATTGTTAAATTTCTCTGTATTTGGTTACAATTTTCAAATGACCTGACAATTGCAGGAAAGCCTTAGGGATCAAACATTCCTGAGAAGCATGAAAAATTTTGTTACATTGGCTTATCACGATCCTGTCCTTTCGAAGCTATAAGATGAGGAGGAATGCTCAGTGGCAACTCAGAATGACAAGAGATAATGTTGTATTGCTGATATCAACCTAAGTGCTTAATACTGTATGTCTCCCAATTGACAAGTTTATTTTAACAAGACAAAAAATTGGCCAGAGCCATCTGGTAGCAGATTGCTACAGTTAAATATAACATATTTAAACCCTCGGGGGGGGGGGGGAAATACAGTGTTTCTTCTTGTTCTGGTTTTTTGTCACACACCGGTCATTGCTCTCCCTTTTCCGCTCGCCTTTAGGAATTCTCAGCTGGAATAGTTATTTGAGGAGTAATCAAATCGGACTCATAACAAATACTTTTTCCAAGATGACTATGTAAAATATACAATTTAAACAGCTTGTCCCCCATCGCCCCCATATTACGTCATTCTTATTCCCGTGTGGCACTGGAAAAAGAAAAAGGTTTAGAAACAGTTTGGTGGATTTCTTAATATTAGCAGCAGTTAGGACCTTTTTTTTGGTAATGGTACAGTAAACATCATTAAAGAGGGGGCAGGGCCCAGTAAGCACGTCGTCAACACATGATATCACAAGATGGTTTTATTTTAAGCAAGCCACACACATATTTTTATTATACAGATTATAAACAAAATGATACAGTATACCAACCAAAAAACTCGCCCTAAAAAGAAACTCCTATCTTAACATCGAAATTCACGTACTGTGATTTTTAAAATGTTCAAAACAAGTGTAAACTTCAAACCCACACTAATTCAGTGACGCTACATTTTGAGCCAGAAGAGGTGAAAGATAAGAATAGGGGCTGTGGATCACGGTCCATGGTGAGCTTACAGTTTTTCTTATTGAAACAAAGGCACATACTGTGTACTTTGATTCATTCTAGAAAAAAATAAGACTAATCAGGTTTAAAGCAATGGATCTGATTTAAAGAATAGGAAAGCTGTATGGATCAAAATTGAGTAAGCTACTGTACAGCGATGTATTCCACAAGAAGGACCAGCTTGTGGCCTCTTCAGTCTAACGGGGTTTGTGTTAAAGGTGTCTTCTGGCGCGTTTTTTTTTGGGCAGGGTGTTTTGTGGGAATAGCAAGGCATAGTAAATATGCATTTACTATGCTGTAAACGTGCATCTTTTATTCTGTAAAACTATAGAAAAAAACAACATGATCCCTCAAATAATGTTTTTTTTCCATTATGCCGCAAACAAGCTGGCGTTTGTATTTAATGTACATATAGAATGAAGCAGGGGGTCTCCAGAGCAGAAAACCCGTTAATCGGTGTCGGAACCTACAGATGGGCCATACTGTTGAAGTGGTTCTAGTGGTTAAAACATAGTTGGCAAGAATTGCAAGAATTGAACTAATGACCCTTGCTTATGAGAAAGATATACAATAAGTATGAACTATATAAATGCAAGTTGAATGTAGCCATGGGCCTTGTCTTTTGTTCTTCTACCATGAGGACACAGTCCTGAGTAAGCACTCTTTTTTTGACACAATATGATATGATTTGGTGGATTTGGGTTCTGCGCTTACAGGGCAAGGGAAGAAGAACAGTATATTGGAGGAGATATACTTCTTAGTGGAGGAAATCGATTTAGAGTGTGATGTTAATTCCAGACACGTTCAGCTGTGGTGAGCACTTTGTAGGTAGTGGGTTAAAGTTTGTGTGCCATGGGTGGTTGCTTCTTAAATTTCAGGGCGCGTTCGTCTAGGGTTTTTGTCTAGGGTTGTTTCTAGGGTTGATTTAAAAGGCACTGTTGTTACTAGGAGAGGTTTGTGCTGCTACTGTAAATCAGGGCAGGAAAGAGAGTAGAGATGGGAGAGAGGAGAGGTTGTAAGATGTGAACATTGGAATGGATCTTTTGCATCTAGGTTTCTGTATGTATGTGTATGGAAGTAGATTTGTTGGGTACAGAAAGGTAGGGGGAGGTTAAACGTTAGGAGTTGATGTATGATGATAAGGAATGCCTGTTAGAGGAAAGTTAGAGGCCTGCGCAAAGCGAGGAGAAACCAGAGAGTCAAGAGAAGTCCATTGTGCGTTAGTAGGAGAGGGGGTCCCTTGAGAGAGGGACAATTAGGAGGAGCTTAAGGAGAGAAAATGGAAGCTGAAGAGTAGTTTGGGGAAGTGTGCAATAGGTATGTTATAGGTATGTTAAAGTGCTTCCAGGGTTGACAGTAGGTGGGTCAGAAGGAGAGGATGCAGGACAGCAACGTTGTCAAGAAATTGAGAGTTGGTCCAGCGGGGGCAATAGACGTGATAGCAACCTGAGAGGAAAGGGAGGAAAAAGAGCCGGAAAGCATGGAGTTTGAAAGAGAGTAAAGAGAGGAGGTGAAAGGGGTTATGATGTGAAAAATGCTCCTGTCCTCCTCAGCTTCTCCCCCCCAAATCTCCCTCCATCTAGCTTCTCCCATATTGTCCCCTCTTCACCAGCTTCTGCCTAATATGCTCCCCTCCAACTTCTCCCCCCACATGCTTCCCTACTTACATGCTTTCCCCCACTGTTTCCTCCTAAACAGATTCTGCACCACGTGCCAGTGACGTAACCCACTGTGCAGCTATCCCTGCAATGCGGGACATGGGGCAACCGGTAGAAAACTAAATGTATTTTGGTGTTTGTTTAGGGGCCCTTTCAAAATGTTGAAAAATGGGAGGCCCCAAAAAATGTAGTTACGCACCTGCCACAATGCTCCCTTCTCACCGAGGTCTACCCACATACTTCGCTCCTCACCCACTTCTCACTAAAATGCTCTATCATCACCGCATCTCCAACATTATCCACTATTCGCGCGGCTTCTCCATAACAGCTCCCTCCTCTCCAAGACGAAATATTTGTCTCCTCGCTACCCTTCTTCTCTCCAACATTCCCTCTTCTCTCTCAGACGACTTCCTCCTTCTTGCTCACTCCCGTCCATACCGCATAAAAGTGGGTCATCAGGACCTTACTCTAAGGCAGATGGGGGCCAATTGCAAGACCGTTAGGACTGCAGGGATAGGCCCCCCTATGCCTCTGGGGTAGTAATTGCCAAATATGCCCGGATAGGGCTCAGGGAAGAGTTTTAACAAAGTGGGACCCCTGCCCAGAGAAACACTGATAGGGCTGCTAAAATAAGTGCCGGAACTGGGTTTGTTCGGAGCTTCACAGGCAAACTCTAGACGGCGCTACCTTGACTTTGATATCTGCCAGGAGACTTATGAGCCGATGACTATTTCCTGTCTCTTGCCTCCTGGCATCTCTTGTATTTGTACGGTTACTGTACAGTGTACCACTCAACACTTATGGAGGTGTCAGCAACTTAGTGGAAAACAGGAAGGACTTATATAATCAATATATGGGTATGTGATATGTGCCATTTTTTTTTCCCTAACTACAATTGTACTATTTTGCATTAAATATTGTGCTAAAAGATAGATTTTGGTAAATGGCGGGTGGTGCTTGGTATTTAAGGGTGCCTTTTACTACCACGGACCTGCGGAATGGGAATGGGACGTTCGTCCAACCAAATGTCCGCCCGTTCAGCCGCAAGTTAAACCCCAACGACAACCCGTTTCAAGTAAGGTTTACTGGGTTAGTGTTGGGGGTTAATATAAGGGATTTTAGTGGTGTATCGGTAGGGGATTCAATTTTTTTTTTTTAAGGGGTTTTAGTGGTTCGGTAGGGGGTAATTTAAGGGGTTTTAGTGGTTAGGGAGGGATTCATTTAAGTGTTTTTAGCAAATAGGGCAGGGGGTTTTTTTAGGGTAAGGGCTAGGGTAGGAGGTTTTAGAGTAAGAGTTAATATTAGGGCCTTACTTTAGGTTCAAAGCAGCTAGCAGCGGCAGGTCCCGTGGCGGGGTTGAGTCGCGACAAACAAGCTGTGGACAAATGTCCTAGACAAATTGGCCTGCAACGCAAGGGCGTTTTGTTAAACCATTTGTTCTAGGTGTTTGCGCCTAATTTCATTGAAGTAGTGAACGCCACGTATTAAAAAACAGAGTCAAGCCGTTTGGGGGATTTCAATAAAATGGAGATAGGGGAATATGTGCTCTAAAGACAGAAAGGGTGGATAGACTTTCAATATTAATCACGTCTTCATTCAAAAGTTGAACTATAAATTGATGTTGCTCGCTGGCATGGGCGGACCGCATTGCGGAATTCCCGTACGGTTTATGAAATCATGTGACGTCTTAGTCATCAGGTCTGCCCCCCGTGCATTGCATGTAGTAAGCCATGGCAACATAGGAGGCCAATGCAACCATGGCATTACAGTACGCCAGAGGATCAAGACAATTTTGTGTTGAAAGAGAATACAAAAAATGACAAGAATACAATATAAGAGAGAAAAACTGGAACCATCATGATAAAAGTGATTTTACAGAAAAATAGCTTGCATCAAACATCAGGTTTACTGTATAGTATGGAGTCATCACAAAGTGTACCAATGGGAAAGCCAAGAAGCTCTTTTAGGGTATATTGTGTGTGCAAAGGTGATATTTTCCAAACAAGCCCCTCTATAAATTGTGAGAATCTACCGTAAGTCTACGTAGTTGATATGGTTTTGTAGGAACTCGACAGGTCATTTAATGTTTTCCTATTGATGCCCTCATAATACAGACCAACAGTTTTGAAATGTATCAAAATACTTCTGAGGCTCAAGATATAAAGGATAACAGATACCTTTAACCTGCGGATACCTGTTCTCTTCTATAGTTGCCAAGTAACTTTTTGTGTATACAGGGGGGCAGACATGGACAAGACATCACATGACGTCTGGGCTCCCAGCAGAAGTACCAGGAGATTCAATGCTGAGCAGCCGCCCTTGCCAGGAGGCCTCATGTGTCTGCAAGTGGCATTTTGAACCCCAGGGTGGGGTGAGTGACGGGGGAGGCGTGGACCTCAGGCCAGAGCATGTCCAATCATGGACCAGACTTGATGCCCTCTTCCTAGCTGTACTAAGGGCTAGGGCGACCCACACTTTAGTAGTGCCTTTTGCTACACATTGAGAGAGGGGCCAGGTCGCACAGCCAAGGCCGACTATGGGCCATTCTCTGTCCTCTCCCCTTCAGGGGAGAGGGGAGTGGAGAGGAGTGTGGACCCTCGGCCTCTTCTAGAGGGACAGGAAGAGCTGGGTCTTGTGTGGGGTGCTTTTGCCTGTAGTGAAAGATCACAAGCACATCCTTTCAGTGGGTCGCGGAGAGTGGGATTGAATTGGGCAGTAGATTGCTATGTACTGTGGTTGGTGTACAGAAATAAACCGTTTCCTGGTGGCTATACCTCCGGCCCAGTGTGTGACTGTACGGGGGGGAGAGGTTATCGGTTCTGACTGTGGGAGATCTTTCAGTTCCGGCAGGATGGAGGACGTGCACTGTAAAGAGATGAGGGTTATGAACCCCCAGAAGCCGAGTCTGTCTCCCCACAACCATTGGCGGATTGATATCAGCCCACCTGTTACCTGAGGTATCATGCGACACAGACGCACAGTAATGCAGAAAGAAAATACCCAGGGGTGGGGCGAAAACACTCTGGACATATGCACTTATGTTTTGAGTACTGTTAGCATTGAGGGTGATCTGACGAAAGGGCTGGCTGCCGCTTAAAAAATTAGTGCTCTGTTCTCTTTGTTGAAATACCAATTTTACAAATGTTTGCTTTGTTTTTGAGTTGGTAACACCTCTCAACCCTTAAGAGGAGACTCAGCTGCGCTATATAGAAATGTTAGGGGTGCGGGTGGAGCATACCATATTGGTTCTCAGGAGTTCTGAGTCTCCGCAGATGTTAAGGTGAGAGGTCTAGAGACAACAGAGAACAGGGCCCTGGCCACGACAGGGGTTCTCGCCAACAGGTACACCCCAATAACAAGTCCCAACCATGGATGGTAAACTTTGTTTATTGGAACAGCATACAGTACCGTCATATACTTCATTTTTGTCCTCGGGATATTAGCTCAGAGCTTGAGGGCCCTGCATGGGTAGTCCTTTACCCCCCTACCTCCGATGGGCACAGATAGACTTCCGAACCCCCTCCCTAGGAGCAGACTGCACTGGGACTCAGACAGAAAAAATTACAGTTGTGGGTAGGGAGCCATACGTTTATATACCTGGGAGGGATTAGTAATCCTGACCCCAAAACGGCAGTTTTAGATGATGTAGGACCGGCATGCTCAGCACAGTACCATAACCGCAGTACCAAGGGCCCAGAGTAATACAACACGCCTCCCAACTGTCATTAGCCCTGCACCTGGATATGGCAAGAATTATCCAGGTGGCTATGGGAACTAACATCTGTCCATGTGAAAGTGGATTTAACCCTAAACACTGCCAGGACGCTACAAGGACTTACAGTGCTAGGGCAGAAGCAGATGCCAGGGCACATGGTCCCACTACCCTGATACAATCCCTCCACAACGCGCATGAGGCACACAATTTATGCACCTCAATATTTTGTGAAACATACATAACACGTTATGTGCGCGAACAGTAACACACAATTGGTAGAAAGGTCACTTCCTATTAGGAGAACCTCAGATAACCTGTTGCAGTCAAAATTTTATTGTGTAATGTAAATTATATGACCAATCCTGAAAATATTTTAGTTCATCAGTCTTGGCATTGTGCTAGAACTGAGAGGCCCCCTGGGCAAACTTTTGTCAGGGCCAATTAAAAAATCAACGTATTCTGTTAATTCAAAACTAATATACTGCACATCATAAATATAAAAAGATTAAATATAAATATAAATATAGATTTACTCTCTTATGGGTGAAGAACATTTTTGCCTCCCCAAAAGTTCTTTTGCCGCCTTTGGACCGGGCACTAATGGAAATAGCGCTGCTGGGAAGGGAAATTATTGAATCTCATTGTGGATGGGGGCAGACAGGTTCCCACCCTCTACTTACCATAATTAGAGGTGGGAACCTCTCTGCACCCATCCACAATGAGATTCGATTGTTTTTTTTTCTCAAATTACCTATTGGGCTTTTTTTCTCCAAAGTTGTGTAAAAGTAATCACCATACACTTAAATAAATCACATTAGTATCATCCCTGATCTCAGCATCATGCCAGGGTCACTCATCCGCATCTCAGATCTGGCCGTGCCGTCAATCAGTCCACTAGTGCACATCATCGGAGTCTCCACCCGGTTAACACTCATTGGTCTCGTACTACATCATCACTATCGTCAGCCCCTCATCATCATCGATATCTGCCACGTCCCCCTCTCATAATCAGATTCCCCCAGTACAGCTCACATCATCATCAGATCTCTCCATCAGCTTCTCATCATCATAGATCTCCCCAATCCCTACATCATCAATCTCCTCGAACTCCCCATTTATCATCATCAGATCTCTCCCCCAGCTCCCCTCATCATCATCAGGTCGGTTCTCCCAGTTCCCCCTCATCAGATCTCACACCCCCCGCGCCCGCCTCCTCCATCCTAACCTGGGTAATGCGAGAACAGGCGCAGGGGAGATGGTCCCCGGTGTTAAATCATACCGTGTAGTACGAAGAATCAGAAGAATCAGCACTCGTTGTAGGCCGCAGGCAGGGACAGCACATGTGATGAGCGAACTCTAGCACAGTAGACATGCAGAAAACTTCAGGTCAGGCCTGCTGAGCAAGCTCCCGTCCCCGCAGTCCTTGCTTGCCCTGCCGTCAACAAGTGCTGACTTCGAACTTCTACCGGTCTAATTCTTTAATACGCGCGGTGTCCCGCCATCGCATACCATCTCCCTCGTCTGTCTCTACAGGGGGTGGGGGGAGGGGTGAGAGCGGGCCCCCCAAGAGCCCGGGCTGCCCAGACTATAGCTATGCCCGTCAGCAGCATTTGGTGCATAGTATAAGTAGGCTGGTGTTTCATGATACAAAGTACCAAATCCAAAGTTGTCCTGGATCTCTCTTTTTTCCATTTCATGATACAATACATTTTAGAAGGTCAACAATCACTGTTTTAGTAATCTTTTTCTTAGAATGTGTGTTTCCTTTTTAACGGTCGTTCTCCCCTCCCCACAATCGAGAAAGGGCCCCATTTTTACAGTGTGTGGATGGCATAGTGAGGTCGTTAGCGTGCTGAACCGCAAAAACATGTGGAAATCAAAAATATATTAATAGTGTAACTTCAATTAGATTACAAGTAAATATGTCTTCATGTCGGTCTATGACTATATACTCAAAAGTGAGGGTGGGTCTGTACCGTAATGGTATCTTTAGGTGTGTTGCCCCTAGCGGTTTGTAAAGACAAGTTTATCCACTTCCATGCAGTGATGTAAGTATAGGTTCCTTAAATAGTAAGCACAACCCACCAACATAGTGCAGGATGTTTAAAAACTGTATTAGAAGTAATAGTGGATGATATAGCGCGCTCACTGATTTAGTAGTAGTAGGCAGACTTAGTTGGCAATTGGATACTCGCCTCGGTTTTGCTTGTCTGGCTTCTTCTTGGCCCCTGCTCGGCGTGCGTCTCTCACGTTGGTTCAGCAGATCCGGATAGGAACGTCAGCGGCGTTTGGGTCAGTTCCGGTCGGCGGTGTCAGCCTGTCGGATCTCCTCTCTCAAGTCAAATCTCGCGTTTCACCCTTACCGCTGTTCATCAGGAGTGCCGTATGTACTAATCTTTGGGGATTTGGGTTAATATAACCTCTACAATATTCGTTTGAATTGCGTTCAAAAACTACTTGAGGGTTCTTAAAGTATATCACTATACAGGCATACCCGGCTTTTAAGGGGACACAATCCTTTAAGTTACAACTCGCGATTAAGTTACACTATCGCCCCAATAGGCAAACCAAGCCAGACTCATGCATGCGCCTGTCCATCCGCTCTGAACAGCGAATACCGGCGCCCTACCGTTACCAAAGCTGTGACGCAAGCGGAAGTAAGACCTATAAGCCTGTTTACACACGCGTTATGTTACATCAAGTTATGCCACAGTACAGTACAGAAACTGCATCGATTCAATGGAAGGGGAAGGTATGCTGTCACTTAGTACATTTTCGCTTTACATACAGGTTCCGGTCCCCATTGCGTCGTTACATAGGCGGGGGTATGCGTATATACTCTAAGTACTATATGTAAGGTATTAATACATAATTAATACATGCTTACATAAGATTTATTTGTGATTTTATGATTAAAGCTCCTAAATTAAAATAGTGGCACCGAGTGCATTGAGGGAAAAAAACCACCTTCTCATGTCACCTGGCTAGATCTTCCAAGGCTTCTTTACATTGTAAAAATGGTTTTATAGCTTGTAATTGTGGTTCTTCTACAGTGATAACGTTTGTTCTAATACTACGCAACCAATAAGATACCGAGATCAAAAAACACCTAAACTGTAGGGATCAATTTGTGTGTTGTATGTTTTGGAATGCAGTGGTTATCAAAGTGGGTACTTTTAAAACTATACAGCCCCCTGAAATTGACACTATTAGAAGCACTGTGGAATATAAGAAGGAATTAGTCACCACAGTGTTCAAAACCGACGTTGTTTATTACCATGATCTCACAACCCCGCACAGGACTCACTTTACAGGCCCCCCTATTGAGCAAAGTAATGTCACCAGCTGGAGAGGGGAGGAAAACAGAAATTCTGCTCTATTAAGAGAGAATACGTCCTGGAATAGACGAACTCCAAAACTATCCTCTCCTCTAGGTCTCAATATAGAGTTTGCACGTTAGCAAAAACCCTTTTTGTAATATAATATATAACCAGTGTTCGACAAAATCACCCAAAAAATCTACTCGCCACCTTGTCCCGCCCCCCAACCCGCCCCTAGTTCTCGCCCCCAACCCCGCCCCCAAACACGCTTTAAATAAACATATGAATAAATCCTTTAACAAGAACAAATATTAATTTATTGTTTACATTTTATACTACAATTAGTCCCTTGGTACGTTTGTGTGTGTGTGTGTGTGTGTAAATGTAACTAGAAATAAAAGCCAGGGTGTGAAGACTAGTTTCTGAATCCCATTAATCAGTGTCTGTGCCCCCGGTTCACAATATCTAAAACAGAATCCCCACCTGGGATCTTTACCTGATCCGTAGTCCTCCAATGTCACGGGGTACCCTCATTCCCGCAAGTTATACGATTGGAGGGAATGGTTCCCTAACTGTCTTTGGGTTAGGGGGGGGGGGTTACGATGTCTTCCGTGTGAAGCTTGAGTCAGATCTGGAAGAAAGCAGAGTAGGTTATTTCGGTGTATGTTGTATATAGGGCAGTTAAGGATTATTAGGGTAAATAAGATATCCAGGAAAGAAACAGAGTGAGAGACAGGATACAGGGAGCAGAGGGTTGAGAGAGAGTAGACTCAGGGGGGTGGCGACATCGGAGAGAACCTGTGAGGGGAGAGAGAACCGAATGAGGGGGAGGAGAGATTGATGAGAACGCGTCGGTGGGAGCGGAGAGACGAGGGGGGGAGTGAGAATGAGAGCTGGTCGATGGACAGAGGAGAAGGAGGCGGCAGCTCACATACCTTGCGTAAGTAGGTCACCCCTCCCCCGCGCTCGCTTGGGAAGAGACGAAGAGAGGGGTAAGGCTGGAGAGAGGCAGATCGGGCAGAACGAGGACCGAGCGGATGAGCGTTTTCGAAGCACGGGAAGAGAAGGAGTGAGATTATAATTCTCTCCTCCTGGCCCCCGCATCCCTGAGAATATTAGGAACGGAGTGAGGCGTGCGAGAGGATGCCCCGAAACCGCGCCACCGAGAGACCTTACCTGAACGCCAATGACTACTCCTCGGATGCGATGGCGCGATTGATCCTTAGAGGTTCGATGCACGGATGACGAGAGAGGTAGGATGCGCGTTGATCTCGACCTCTTCTTCGAGGAGGAGAGGAGTATGTACCGAAGTGCTCCGGGGAGAGCGAGAGGGTGGGGAGAGCTCTCCGCACTTGTACCGAGAGGGTCGTTGGAAGAAGAAGAGATTGAGAGTAGCGACGAGCATGAGAGGGTGCAGCAGAGAGGGGGAGAAACGAGCGAAGATGAGCATGGGTGTGCTTCTGGTGTGAGGCGAGAGAGAGTGAGAGCGAGAGAGTGTGAGAGTGGGGGCGAAGAAAAGGGGCGAGAGACATGGGGGACGGGGACACGGGATGCTTGATGATGGGGTGCGGTGGTGATTGGGTGGGGGACGGGTGGATTGGGTGGGGGTGATGGGCCGCGCGACTTGAGGTGCCCGGTGACGGGGTGATTGGTGGGAGGTGACGGGGGTATTGCGGTGGCGGATGACGGGTGGATTGGGTGGTGATGGGGTGGACTGGGTGCAGGTGATGGGGTGATTGGTGGGGTGACTGGGCAGTGAGTGGGGTGGGGTGATGGCGTGATTGGGGGTTGAGGTGAGTGTGACGACTTCTGTATCCTGACACACACTCTCCCACGCACACACACTATCCCCACCACACCCATATAACACACACACACAAAGACCCCATATACACACACAGCACAGGACCCATATATACACACACACAGACCCATTACACACAAACACAGGCCCCCATAATAACACACAACACACACCACACAAGATCCCTATAAAACACACCGACCCATATATACACAAGAAGAACCCATAATACACCACACACAACAACAGACCCATATACACACACACAGCCATATACACACACACCCAAGACACATATACACTCCTACACACACACACAACACACACAACACACACAACACAACACACACACACACACACACACACACACACACACACACACACACACACACACCCATATACACACACCCAGACCATATACACACACACACCCAGACCCAATACACACCACAACCCAGACCCATATACACACACACACCCAGACCCATATACACACACACACCCATATACACACACACACACCCATATACACACACACACACCCATATACACACACACACACGACAGGGGTAAGAAGAGGAAAGGCCGCACGACCGAGCACCACCACCCCCCCTCCCCCCCTCCGACCATCTCCCAGCCTGCTCGGGCAGCCACGGGACCGTGGGGAAGCGGAGAACAAGGAGGTAAGGGGGGAACACCCCCGCTACCATCTCCAGCCCCACACGGGACCGGGGAAAGAAGGAGGGGAACACCCCCACTACCATCACTCGCCCTACGGCGCGAGTATTGGGGGGAAGGGGGGGGAGGAAGCGGGGAAACACCTTGGCTTGCAGGGAAGGAGCAGAGGGGCCGGAGGATTGGAGTGTACTTACTCTGCAACATAACTCCGGACAGAAAGAATGGCCGCTCGTTGGGGGCGGGCTCATATAGAGCCTGGCCGCGCGCCCACAATGCCTGGGAGCGTGCGCCAATCAGCTGTCAGGTAGGGGGAGTTTTTTTTTTTTTCAGGCAGCGCGAGCAGGGAAAATGTTAGCGCGAAGCAGAGAAATTTAAAAAAAAAAACACGTGTGCTGCTTGGGCCAATATTTACTCGCCCGGGGATTAAATCCACCCGCCCCGGGCATGTAAATGTATAGGATTGTCGAACACTGTATATAACTCATGCAACTTTTCTGTCTCCCTATAGATCTCTAATCAGATCTGCAAATACCACAGTAAAGATGGTTATTTAAACTATTTAAATAATAGTAAATATGTATTAGGCATGAATATGTTAAAATTCTACCTTTGTTCTTTTTATAGCTAGATTAGTTTATGTATCTTTTTAAATATAACATTTTTTAACATTTTTTTAACATTTTTAACAATATTGTTTTATTATTCCTCTGTATAAAATATTGTACACTACTTTTTGAACTCCATATATGTTTAGATATGGAGGTAATGTGTCAAATGTATTTAGCATCAACTATACTCCACATGTCTGATGTGGAGAATATATGTCTTTATATCATAAAATCACAAATAAATCCTTATGTAAGCAGGTATTAATTATGTATTAAATACGCTTACAATATAGTTACTTAGAGTATATACAGGCATACCCCGCATTAACGTACGCAATGGGACCGGAACATGTATGTAAAGCGAAAATGTACTTAAAGTGAAGCACTACCTTTCCCCACTTATCGATGCATGTACTGTACTACGTGCATAACTGATGTAAATAACGCGTGTGTAACAGGCTCTATAGTCTCCCCGCTTGCGCACAGCTTTGGTACAGGTAGGGAGCCGGTATTGCTGTTCAGGACGTGATGACAGGCGCATGCATGAGCTGCCGTTTGCCTATTGGGCGATATGTACTTACTCGCGAGTGTACTTAAAGTGAGTGTCCTTAAAGCGGGGTATGCCTGTATAGTGATATACATTTAAGAACCCTCAATTAGTTTTGAACCAATCAACGAATAATTTAAGGTATATAACCACCAAAGATTAGTACCATCGGCACTCCTGATGAAACCGAGTAAGGTGAAACGCGTAGAGTGACGTTGAGAGAGGATCCACAGCTGACTCGCCGACCGGAACTGCCCAAACCCGCTGACGTCATATCCGGATCTGCTGAAACGCAACCGTGAGACGCACGCCGAGCAGGGGACAAGCAGGGAAGAAGCAGACAGCAAAACCGGAGGCGAGATCCAATTGCCAACTAAATGCCTAACTAACTACTAAAATCATGTGAGTGTATTATCATCCACCTATTATTCTAATACAGTTTTAAACAGTCTGCACTATGTTTGGTTGTCTGTGCTTAACTATTTAAGGAACCTATACTTACATCACTGCTGAAGCTGGAAAACTTGTCTTTAAAACCCTAGGGGCAACACCTAAAGATACCATTACGTGTACAGACCCACCCTCACTTTTGTGAGTATAATAGTCATAGACCGAATGAAGACATATTTCACTTGTAATTAATTGAATTACACTATTATATATTTTTTATTTCCACATGTTTTTGCGCTTCCCATCGATCATCACCTCTTCACTTACCTGAGATTGAGAGAGCAATCCTACCTTGGGCCACAGCTGCATCAAAAGTTTGTTTGTATCACCCCATTTATTTTTACCTTGGTTAAATTGTTAATATTGTGTTAACATATGTTTTAATTAGAAATAGAGCTCCACTATTTGATATATATTTTCTTTGCACAGTGTGTGGTGCATACCTGCTGGTAACAAGAGGGCTGAGTCATCCGCGATGACTTTGGGACACAGGAATAGGCTTCTGGGGGCCATACCCCACATAATACTTAGCAGTGCAGCGCCTCCATCTGCCGTAAGCTCCAGGAATATGGAGATGATCTCCCACGGTAGAACTTGTACCTCTCCCCCCAATTAGATCACACACCAGGCCGGAGGTATACTGCAAAACAGGAACAGTTTATTACTACACACTTTGCAGTAACGCAACAGCTACTCAGCAGTCTTATGCCGAATACAGTCTCCTTAGATCAGCTCTCACGGGAGATGGTCCCTGGACCGTCACTGCAGGCCATGGGCACACGCATCTGTCCTAGCTTTTCCCCACCTCCCTAGTGGAGGCAGAGGTATAATAACACTCACTCCTCCCCGTAGGGAAGAGCACATGGGTAGGCCCCAATCTCAGGCTCCCAGACATGTAACCTGCCTTCCTCAGAGGAAAGGAACAACCTCCAAATTTAGGGCGGTCCTGTCCTTAAGTACAGCCAGAAGGTGGGCACCCCATTGTCCCAGCAACAACAGGATGAACCACCCCCTGCTGTCACTCAAGGGCAGTACCAAAGGTGAAGGGGGAAACCTCATACCAACTACTGGCAAGCCTGTAAATACCAGGGTTTACTTTCAGCCCATTGTGTAGAATAGTAGCCAGGGGTACCCCCGCTACACTTTTTTGGCAAAAAATGCATGTCCCTCTTGAGCATTTTCATTTACTACAAGTTTTACTAAAGCTGTAATTTATTCGATTATTGTACAGTATATCAAAGTGTAACCCCCCAACTAAAGTGTTACTAGCATGTTGGTGTATACGGGACCACACCCTTTTTTGCCATAGGGATTCTGACGTCACAGGAGAGTATTTAGGGAAGGAGGAAGGTGAAGGAGGAAGGTTCGAGAAAAGTTAAATTCCGTGAGGACGAGAGGAGCCTCGGGAGAAGGTGGAGGGGTGTATTCATAAAGCAATAGAACAGAGTAGTCCCCCCTTTATTTGATACAGTATGTTATGTAATTTCCCTAGAAGCTAGGCAGGGAAGGTTACAAAAGTATTTAAAAATGTGACTTCCTTGTGAATTACCTTTCAGCATTTTTGTCAAGAAAGTATTTGACACAGACAATAAAATGTGAATGTGTAGACCCTTGGGGTTGTGCAAACATTTGTTTTAGTTTTCCAAATTTCGCAACATTTCTCATGCCCTGAAATTAGAGTTTTGCTGGAGAGGTGAGAGAGAGGACACCGAGAGAACATTTTTCAAACGCAGGTGGGTTCAGTTTCTCACATCTCTAATTAAAACTAGGTGAATGATGCCTTTAAAATACAAATATACAAGAGGTATTTAAAAATAATTTATTTAATGTTATCCTGAAAGTGTTTCTAAAGATTGTAATTGAAGGGGTTTTACTAGCCTCGTCTCCAGCTTATCTCTCACCTATCCTTTCCATTTCCTAATACTGTAGGTCTTTTTAGTGGAGGGAAAGATGCATACTGGGATGAAGCAAAGAAGACTGAAAATAACCCCTCATTCCTAGTCCCTAATGCAAATAAACACAGGGAAATTGTAACGTGGTAAAATGACGAAACATGTGGTAGGTGGCCGCATGGTAAATGTTAAAAAAAAATAAAGATCAAAAACATATCACTTTTAATGTAGATACCATATGTGAGTGTGTAGCGGAAAAGCTTGGTGTACTGATATAGGCTTAAAAACATATGATACTATTTGTGCCTTGTTTCACTCTTTCATTTTATGTGCAAATGAGACCATTTGTACCCCAAGAAGCCACCATTCATCCTAATCGACTGGAATATCTGTGAGATTCTTCTCACTTCATTGTGGCGGCACTTTGGACTTTATGCTTGTAATATATCTTTATGTGTCCAATGTATCCTGAAATATTATACATCTTTATAAAATATTGTATTCTTCACCATAATCTGTCACTTGTATGACTTTTTGGGGTGTTTAGAGATACTTTCATTTAGCGCTGATCGCTGTCATACAAATCATGCAAGTGGAGATGGGCACATTTTGGGGGTGAATTTGGATCCTCAGTGGATGGGCCGGTTCCTTTAGTCCACAAAATTCTGCGGCTCAATCTCAAAAAAGGTGATTCGCGTTTTGCGGATTTTTATTATTATTGCCAACACCCTCTATGGATTCAGCAGTCCATGGACGGATTTATAGAATCCAATCCGCAGGAATCAGCAATCCGTTGGATTCTTCAGCATCTGCCAATGAATTGCTGAATCCGTGGATTGGATTCCACACATCCATCCACAGGTTGTATCTAATGGGGGTTATTGATGAACATGCGCAGATTGAAACCTCCTAAATCCGTTTGCAAATTTTACACCGCAAAACGGATTTTGGTGGTAACATCAGCGAAAATACGGGAAACAGATTTGGGCAGATTCGTCCATCTCTACATGCAATTGGGGGGAGGGGATTTTTTTCCTTGTAACATAATCGATACCATAGTCTAACACATGCTCTTACTGATGATATCATGTGAGAAAAACATCTTCATTAAGAGAAGTAAACACGTGGTAAATTAATCAATCTGATTGCTTCTTTTTCCACGGTCACCACTTGTTACGTTACGATGATAGACCCTATTTAGGAGCCGTGCCCTGGCATTGCACCTCATTCGATGGCCTAGAGAGGACATACAGTATAAGGATGTGGGTCCGATATAAGATTCAAGATAAAGAAAAGTTTTCAAGATTTCTTCCATATGGCTGGATCCAGGGCCGCCAACAGAAATCGTGGGGCCCGGGACAAACATTTTAAGCAGGGCCCCTCCCCACCCCCGTGTTGGCGGTATTGACTGCCGTGCCCCCCCGCCCCATTTCACACCTCACGAGCCCCCTCTCTTTCTCCCCCTTTCCCATGTATTTCTCTCCCTTCTGTCTCACCCCATCTCACTCTCCAGCCTCGCAGGTATTTCTCTCCTCTGCTTCTCACTAAGGCTGAGGCACCGCTGGCGCTGAGCGCGCTCATGCTTGGAAAGCGCTCCAAGCATGAGCGCCGGGTGTTCTGGCATTTACGCAAGCGTGCGCGGGGGGCATTGTGGGTAGTTGAGCACGCTAGAAAGTTAGTCTTTTTTGTTTACATAGGGGCCGAGTGCAGGTGAGCCCGCGCACGAGCACCGCGTGAGCGGGGACTTACATATATCTATATATGTAAGTAACCGCGGTAAGCGCCGCCCGCTCAGCGCTAGCGAGGACGCAGCCTTACTCCCTCTTTTCCTCACTCACCCCCTCTCTCCTCTCCTTCTGTCATTTACCCCACGCTCACTCATTCCCCCCCCCCCCCCCCCCCACAAGATATATACCAAAAAACTTCCCACCCTCAAATACATTTTTAAAAAATCCCCACCCCCTCAAATATATATGTAACGGGTATTCCCTGTGAATACAGACGCTACTACTTGCTGTGTATACCTGTGTGGCTCTCAGGAGCCTAAGCCTCCGCTCGGGGAGCCTGGGGTACATACATATAACACAATCTCGTGGTGCAACGCCTCCACCTGCGATGGCTCCCGCCAGAGGAGGAGTGGTTCCTCGCAGGACAAATATATATATCACTCCACACACCGCATGTAAAATAGCCAATGACTTTACTGTAGCAATACTTATTCATATATAACAGGTGTCCCTTTCTGGAGGAGACACTAACTACTGCGTCTCGCAGGACGCTCCCACCTACACCGGGTGATCCCACCCCGTGTCCAATAACCCCACACAATATGTCCCGCACTCTTTAGGTGAGATGATATGTGTGACTGCGCAGCCACTGGTACCGTGTGAGTATAATGTAGGATTGTTGGTGCACTTGAAGAATGATACCTGCCCGGGGCTCCTACCCCGGGGTCCGCAGACTACGACCGGGATTCCGCCTGATCCGACGTCGTCCTCCACACCGCGTTGGGTGAATTCCGGCGTGGATAATATCACCTTAGTCTCAGTGTCTTTGGTGGCGTTCTGAGCCCAGAACCCACCTCGCAGAGCTGCACGGCTTCAGCGCTGTGTCCCTGACTATCCAAATAGCTAAGGGGGCAGTGTCCCTATCTAGGGCCTGTCCCTATAGCACAACAAGCTACACAGTGGCTCAGGGCTGTCTGGGGCCTAGGGGGGGCTGCGGCCTAGTACAGGGAGTCACTGACTCCTGCACCCTACCTCCTTCCCCTAGCTGATCCTGACGCCGACTAACGTGGGCTCAGAGCGCCAAATGTATCCAATCTCCCCTGCAGGGAGATTCTACAGCCCTATTGGCTACCTGGCGTCACCTGACTCTGCCCCTGTGCACCCTGGGGGCTGACAGTCCTGCACTGCGCATGCGCGAGCTGTCTGTGGGCCTCCCGCGCTATCGGGCTCCTGCACAAGCGCAACAGCACTCGTAATGGCGCAACGCAACCGCGGCCCTAGCAACGGGCCGCGCGCGTCCCCAGCAACCGGCCGCATAGAAGAGAGCGGCGCGCTGCTCGCGTACGCCCCCGCACCAACAGGGGACCTGGCTACATATACAACCTCCCCACCCCCAAATACATACAATAAACCCACCTACCCAATACATATAAAAAAAACAATACATATTCTCTCTCTCGATATATATATATACATATCTATCTATCTATCTATATATATATATATATATATATATATATATATATATATATCTTACTGGGAATGTGTGTGTGTGTAATATATACACAGTATACACACACACACAGTATACACATACACACACAGTATATATACACATACACAGTATATACACACACATATACACACAGTATATATACACACATACACACAGTATATATACACACAGTATATATACACACATATACACAGAGTATATATACACACAGTATATATACACACACAGTATATATACACATACACACAGTATATATACACACAGTATAAATACACACATATACACACAGTATATATACACATACACAGTATATATACACACACAGTATATATACACATATACACACAGTATATATACATATATACACACAGTATATATACACATATACACAAAGTATATATACACATATACACACAGTATATATACACACACACATCAAATAGATTTAAAAAAAACTCCCAATACATATTAAAGTTCCCCCAACCCCCTCAATACATATAAAAATTCCCCCAAGCCCCCCAATACATATTTAAAAAAGGCTTACCTTGTGGATGATCATGCCGGGTCCAGTAGATGCCGGTAGGGGGGGGGAGTGAGGAGCCGGCTGCATGAGGCTGGGGAGGGCCGCTGCTGCAGGGAGTGGCCTGGTGCTGCAGGGCGGGGCCATGTTGCAGAGGGTGGCCCGGTCCTGCAGGTAGGGGGGGAGGGCAATGCTGCAGCCTGCTGGGGGTGGCCCAGTGCTGCAGGGGGTGGGGGGAGATGCGCAGGGGGTGTCCCGGTGGTGGGGGCGATGCTGCGGGGGGGGGCGATGCTGCAGGGGGGGGCGATGCGCAGTGGGGGTCCTCCCTCTCACGCTGGCGCGCCGGAAGCATACCCAGCAGCTGACTTCCGGCGCTGCCAATAGGGAGACCCGGCATTTATTTATTTTTACGTTTAGTTTAACTGGCGGCCGGGACGCCAGTATCCTTTGTCCCCCTGACTCATGGGGCCCGGGACGCCAGTATCCTTTGTCCCCCTGACTCATGGGGCCCGGGACGCCAATATCCTTTGGCCCCCTGACTCATGGGGCCCGGGACGCCAGTATCCTTTGTCCCCCTGACTCATGGGGCCCGGGACGCCAGTATCCTTTGCCCCCCTGACTCATGGGGCTCGGGACGCCAGTATCCTTTGTCCCCCTGACTCATGGGGCCCGGGACTGACCAGTATCCTTAGCCCCCTGACAGTCATGGGGCTCCCGAGGCGCCAGTATCCTTTGCGCCCCCTGACCTCATCATGTGTCTTCCGTGACAGCCATATGCCCTTTGTCCCCCTGACTCATGGGGCCCGGGACGCCAGTATCCTTTGTCCCACCCTCTTGGCGGCCCTGGCTGGATCATTTTTCTACAAGCCAGAGAAAACTGTAGGCATCAATCAACATTTAGTATGGGTTATCGAGGGACATGGATAGTGGTGGATTACACGCTGTTTTTTTGTTTTTGTTTTTCCCGTTTTTAGTTTTCTTTGAGCCTTCCAGATTGGTTTTTCTTTTTTACGGGATCCACGTTTTTTTGGAGTTGGGCTTTTTATTGGTTGATGAAGTGCAGTCCTGATGAAGGTGTAATTTTGCAACGAAACGTTGACAATAAATGCTTTTATTTTTTCCACAAGACTGGTGTGCTATTCGATTTTTTATTTTCTGTTTGCACCCAGCAGTTTTTTTATTTTGTTGGTGTGCAGCTCCCCTCTCCACATTGCTTTTTTACGATTGGGTATTTCGCTATATAATTCAGTGGATTCGTTCCCAGGGGTCATAGTCCCTGAAGGCCATAGATATGGATATACTGTATATATCCCTCCCTCCCTACCCGGGTCTTGGGGGAGTGTACATAATAATACTAATAATAATAATAACAACTTTATTTCATAATAAAAAAATTCTCATTTCTCACAATTAGTGTACACTGTAAGCAGCACATGTGATTTTTACAGACACAGTCCCTGCCCAGGTGAGCTTACAATCTATGTTTTTTGGTTTCTGAGGCACAGGGGGACAAAGTGACTTGCCTAACGTCACAAGAAGCTGACACCAGGAAATTAACCTGGCTTCTCAGGAGGCGTTATCTTGTTCAGGCTGGGCGTTGATAGACAATGATGGACGTCAGGAACTTTGCTAATTCAAACGGCAGCTTTATTATGTCTTATACTCAGTCTCACATTTGGTATATACTGTATAGTTCGTATTGTATATCCAGTTGAATGTCCTTTTTAGCTATACTGTTTGTATGGCTTCCCTAGCTTTACCTATCTTAGTCTGCTAGAAAGGTGCTGAGGCTTAATGGTTTTTATGTTACATATGAGTTCCTTTGTTCTATAGCGCTGGTAGTGCTCCATGTCCACTGGAGCCACTGGCGGGCCTCGTACTACATCTCTGTGAGCAGCGTCCCCATCTTGGGGCGGCCTGGCACTACGTGGCCTTCTGGATGAAATCCAGCAACAGGCCCTCCGATGGGGCTAGTCTAACTATGCATAGGGTCTGTGACTTGGGGATCCCACTCTGGGCATAGGCTGTCTCTCTGCAAACTTAGAGGGTTGTATTCGATCATCTCCTGTGGGACGCTATCTAACAGGACACTCTGCCTAACTAAGAAGAAATAACAGTGACCTTACCCTATCCTAAACATAGGAACTTATGTACATATTCAGTGAGATCCCTCTTCTTCAACTCATCCTGGCATCTGTTCTAGAAGCTTCTCCCTTTCTATTTATAGCCTAGTCTGATTTCACTGTCTTCAGGCAGAAGGGGGTGGGAATTAACTTCTGCTGAGTTAACCCAACCCTATGTGATGTGGCAATGGCATTACTCTGTGTGGGCTCACACAGTTAACCCCTTCAAGCCTTAGTAATCCCAAAGGGGGTTACATATAATTTTTGTGAAAAAAACTCATTAACATGAAAGTTATACAGGCTGAAGGAGTAAAGTGAGTAAAGGCACTGACTAAAACAATGGTACTGACTTTGAAGTAGGGGAGTGTGGTTCAATCCCCAATGTTAGCTTTTCGACGGGTCACTTTATCTCTCTATGCCTTAGGCACCAAAATTAGTTTGTAAGCTTTTTGGGGCAGGTACTATATTGTGCCTGCAAAACTATCTATAGCTCTGTGTACACTAAGCACTATATAAGAAAGCTGAGCAAAAATATATAAGAAAATATTATTATTGTATGTAGGAAAGCTGAGCGAAGATACAAATCTTCTAAAATTCATTGTAATATGTGTTTATCGCAGGGGGCAACAGCTTACATGTAAAGAAGCTCATCTTTAAAGTGGCCCTTTTTAAGTGGCATGCAGGGTGGAGTTTAACAGAAAGTTCAACAGCAGTGGAACAAGTGGAGTGTCGAACACCTATTGGCCCTGAATTCTGGATTAGAACTCCAAAGGAGGACATTTTCTACCCCAGACTTAAGACGCAGCTCTCTTCACTCTAGAGTGCCTAAACTCATATATTTCACTTATCACAACTTCCACTTTATCCTTGTTCTTACGTCATTTGCACTGCCCAGTCCTTACTCACCTTTCAACACTAAACTATCACTACTACCACTGCTATGCCTCCTCTACTATTTATATTTGCTGTGACCTCACTTCTTTTCAAACTACGTGTTTCTACCATTCTCATTATTTCTCTAACTCTATTAATATACTCCACGTCTCCTTCCTTCTCCACTTCTAAGTTTGCATGAACTCCTTTCCTACCTGCGCCCTCTGACACTACACAGCTATACCCCCTGCACGAAAACAGACCCTTATCAGTCATCCTCACACATTCTCTTTCTTTCCACGCTTCTCCTTGCCTCTGGGGATATCTCTTCCAATCCTTGTCCCTGCCTTTTTTCTACATGCTCTCATCCTTACCTCCCACATACGTAAAACGTCTACTCCTTCTGGTGTCAACCACTCTTACCTCATACTCAACCGCTGTCACCCTCCCTCCTCTCTCCCTTTCTCCTGTGCCCTTTTGAATGTACACTTCCTTTCTAACAAGTTACTCTCTGTGCACTGAAGATAGGACGATTTCAAGCCTAAATAATAAAGATACTATATTGTCTACATACATATATATTAAGCATGTAACTAGTTAAAATAAGTACAGGCATACCCCGTTTTATTAATTTCCATTTTGGATGAAACTTGATATGTTTAATGTTTGCTGTGTTGAATAATATAGGATCATGAGTTTGGGATCAAAGGTTAGTTAAATTGTTGTAAAAGACAATACAATAGAGATTGATCTTAAAACATTAGGAACAAGAGGGTTTTGTAATTCAAAGTAAATATTGCTAAATAAAGAAACAATGTTCTAATGTTGATAACTGACTAAGAACATTGGGCTGACAGTGAGTAAAACAGGTGATTGCTACAGTAAGGTAAAACAGGTTAAGGAAAATGTTTAAAGATTATATTCGGATTTAGAGAATTCAAAATCATTTAAAACCACCAAGCGAAACACAAAGCAAAGGATTCTCGCCTCTATTACTAAATTTATATGCCTGAAAACCTGATGTAACTGACTGAAATGATCTGTAAATGATGTTTTCTATTGTCTTCTGAATACATTGAGAAAAGAACCGGACCGTGACTATTTGTTATATATTGAAAGGTGGGACATTATTTGCACCCATCTAATGAGCTAATCTGTTCATTGCACAACTTTTTTTGTCTCACTCTCTGCTTCTCTTTGCTATAACTGAGACCTTGGCTCACTCAGTCTGACTCTGCACTGGAAGCTGTCCTCTCTGATGGTGGCCTTTCTTTCTTCCCACACTCCGTGCCCTGATGTCAGGAGTGGAGGCTTGGGGCTCCTGCTCTCCTCTCTCTGCCCGTTACAATGCCTTCCTATTCCTCCCTCTCTTTCTTTTCCCTCCTTTGAAGCTCACACTGTCCAGCTTTTTTCTCCTCTCCGTGTCCACGTGGCGGTCATCTATCGCCCACATACTTCTACTCATCCCCCTTCTATCTTTCTCTCTTACTTTGAATCCTCGCTCTCTTCTTTGTCTCCTCAGAGTCCCCTGTTCTTCTCCTTGGGGACTTTAACTACCATGTTGATGACCCCTCTCACCCTTGGGCTTCCAGCTTTCTCTCTCTAACCTCTTATTTTGACCTTCACCAATGGACTTCAGCCAGCACCCACAAGGATGGCCACTAGCTAGACCTGGTTTTCACAAAAAATGTTTCTCTCTGATTTTCCCCTTCCTATCTTTGACCATCATCTCATATCATTTTCTCTCTCTCATGTCCCCTCTTCTCCACCTCCATCTAGCCCACGTTTCTGCAAAGACCTGCACTCTATTAACTACCAGTTTTTTACTCCTCTTTATGCTCCTCCCTCTCCTATCTCTGCTCCAGACTCTGACAACCTTGTTAGGAACTACAACTTTGCACTTTCCTCCTCTATTGGGAGGGGGCCGTGCACACCAAAAGGCAATGCAAACAAATTCATGCAAAAGAGTAATTTAATGACTTAACAGTCATAGTGATCCAACGTTTCGGTGCATGCGTTCGCCCCTGATGAAGGTGCTTGCACCGAAACGTTGGATCGCTATGACTGTGTTCAGTCATTAAATGACTCTTTTGCATTAATTTGTTTGCATTGCTTTTTGGTGTGCACGCCCCCCTCCCTGCTTACTACGTTGTTACCCTGACATTGTTTGTTACCTGTAGTACCTATACCTTTACCCCTTGCTTTTGCTTTTGTCCCCATTTCACTAGGGGCATCCCAAGTTGCATTGGTCTTGATTCCCTCCTTTTTAGCTAGAAATGATATTGGGAAATAATTAGCTGCCTCTGCAAAGATAAAAAGACATAAATCAGTCTGAAGACCGGCAGCTGTAGAAATGTTTTATGTGACATAAGAATCAATCTTGTTTAATTAATTTCCATTTTGGACGAAACTTGGTATGTTTGATGTTTGCTGCGTTGATTAATATAGGATCATGAGTTTGAGATCAACAGTTAGTTAAACAGTTTGTTGTAAAAGACAATACAATAGAGATCGATCTTAAAACATTAGGAACAAGAGGGTTTTGTAATTCAAAGTAAATATTGCTAAATAAAGAAACAATGTTCTAATGTTGATAATTGACTAAGAACATTGGGCTGACAGTGAGTAAAACAGGTGATTGCAACAGTATGGTAAAACAGGTTAAGGAAAATGTATAAAGATTATATTAGGATTTGGAGAATTCAAAATCATTTAAAACCACCAAGCTAAAAACAACAAAGCAAAGGATTCTCGCCTCTATTACTAAATTATATATGCCTGAAAACCTGATGTAACTGACTGAAATGATGCTGTAAATGATGTTTTCTATTGTCTCTGAATACATTGAGAAAAGAACCGGACCGGTGACTATTTGTTATATATTGAAAGGTGGGACATTTATTTGCACCCATCTAATGAGCTAAATGTTCATGCACAACTTTTTTCTCTCACTCTCTGCTTCTCTTTGCTATAACTGAGACCTGGCTCACTCAGTCTGACTCTGCACTGGAAGCTGTCCTCTCTGATGGTGGCCTTTCTTTCTCCCACACTCCGTGCCCTGATGTCAGGAGTGGAGGCTTGGGGCTCCTGCTCTCCTCTCTCTGCCGTTACCAATCCCTTCCTATTCCTCCCTCTCTTTCTTTTCCCTCCTTAGAGGAGGGAGAGAGGGTCATACATGGTAGTTATGACCCCATGAGGTTCTCAAGGACATTAGAACAAGTTAGAGCTGAAGAAGAACAGGGGAGTCTGAGGAGAAAAAGAAGGAGAGCGAGGATTCAAAGTAAGAGAGAAAGACAGAAGGGGGATGAGTAGAAGTATGTGGGCGATAGATGACTGACACGGAGAGGAGAAAAAAGCTGGACAGTTTGAGCTTCAAAGGAGGGAAAAGAAAGAGAGGGAGGAATAGGAAGGGATTGGTAACGACAGAGAGAGGAGAGCAGGAGCCCCAAGCCTCCACTCCTGACATCAGGGCACGGAGGTGTGGGGGAGAAGAAGCGAAGCCACATCAGAGAGGACAGCTTCCAGTGCAGAAGTCAGACTGAGTGAGCAGGTCTCAGTTATAGCAAAGAGAAGCAGAGAGTGAGAGAAAAAAGTTGTGCATGAACATTTAGCTCATTAGATGGGTGCCATAAATGTCCCACCTTTCAATATATAACAAAATAGTCACCGGTCCGGTTCTTTTCTCAATGTATTCGAGACAATAGAAAACATCATTACAGCATCATTTCAGTCGTTACATCAGGTTTTCAGGCATATATAATTTAGTAATAGAGGCGAGAATCCTTTGCTTTGTTGTTTTTAGCTTGGTGGGTTTAAATGATTTGAATTCTCCAAATCCTAATATAATCTTTATACATTTTCCTTAACCTGTTTTACCAATACTGTTGCAATCACCTGTTTTACTCACGTCAGCCCAATGTTCTTAGTCAATTATCAACATTAGAACATTGTTTCTTATTTAGCAATATTACTTTGAATTACAAAACCCTCTTGTTCCTAATGTTTTAAGATCGATCTCTATTGTATTGTCTTTTACAACAAACTGTTTAACTAACTGTTGATCTCAAACTCATGATCCTATATTAATCAACGCAGCAAACATCAAACATACCAAGTTTCGTCCAAAATGGAAATTAATTAACAAGATTGATTCTTATGTCACATAAAACATTTCTACAGCTGCCGGTCCAGACTGATTTATGTCTTTTTATCTTTGCAGAGGCAGCTATATTTCCCAATATCATTTCTAGCTAAAAAGGAGGGAATCAAGACCAATGCAACTTGGGATGCCCCTGTGAAATGGGGACAAAAGCAAAAGCAAGGGGTAAAGGTATAGGTACTACAGGTAACAAACAATGTCAGGGTAACAACGTAGTAGAAGCAGGGAGGGGGGCGTGCACACCAAAAAGCAATGCAAACAAATTAATGCAAAAGAGTCATTTAATGAATGAACACAGTCATAGCGATCCAACGTTTCGGTGCAAGCACCTTCATCAGGGGCGAACGCATGCACCGAAACGTTGGATCACTATGACTGTTAAGTCATTTAAATTACTCTTTTGCATGAATTTGTTTGCATTGCCTTTTGGTGTGCACGGCCCCCTCCCAATAGAGGAGGAGGAAAGTGCAAAGTTGTAGTTCCTAACAAGGTTGTCAGAGTCTGGAGCAGAGTGAGGAGAGGGAGGAGCATAAAGAGAGTAAAAAACTGGTAGTTAATAGAGTGCAGGTCTTTGCGAGAAAAGTGGGCTAGATGGAGGTGGAGAAGAGGGGACATGAGAGAGAGAAAAATGATATGAGATGATGGTCAAAGATAGGAAGGGGAAAATCAGAGAGAAACATTTTTGTGTGATGAAAACCAGGTCTAGCTAGTGGCCATCCTTGTGGGGTGCTGGCTGAAGTCCATTGGTGAAGGTCAAAAAATAGAGGTTAGAGAGAGAGAAAGCTGGAAGCCCAAGGGTGAGAGGGGTCATCAACATGGTAGTTAAAGTCCCCAAGGAGAGAGAACAGGGGACTCGAGGAGACAAAGAAGAGAGCGAGAGATTCAAAGTAAGAGAGAAAGATAGAAGGGGGATGAGTAGATAGAAGTATGTGGGCGATAGATGACCGCCACGTGGGACCAGGAAGAGGAGAAAAAAGCTGGACAGTGTGAGCTTCAAAGGAGGGAAAAAAAAGAAAGAGAGGGGAGGAATAGGAAGGATGGTAACGGAGCACAGAGAGAGGAGAGCAGGAGCCCCAAGCCTCCACTCCTGACATCAGGGCACGGATGGTGTGGGAGAAAGAAAGGCCACCATCAGAGAGGACAGCTTCCAGTGCAGAGTCAGACTGAGTGAGCCAGGGTCTCAGTTATAGCAAAGAGAAGCAGAGAGGTGAGACAAAAAAAGTTGTGCATGAACATTAGCTCATTAGATGGGGTGCAATAAAGTCCCACCCTTTCAATATATAACAAATAGTCACCGGTCCGGTTCTTTTCTCAATGTATTCAGAGGACAATAGAAAACATCATTTACAGCATCATATTCAGTCAGTTTACATCAGGTTTTCAGGCATATATAATTTAGTAATAGAGGCGAGAATCTCTGCTTTGTGTTTTAGCTTGGTGGTTTTAAATGATTTTGAATCTCTAAATCCGAATATAATCTTTAAACATTTCCTTAACCTGTTTTACCTTACTGTAGCAATCACCGTTTTACTCACTGTCAGCCCAATGTTTTAGTCAGTTATCAACATAGAACATTGTTTCTTTTTAGCAATATTTATTGAATTACAAAAAACCCTCTTGTCCTAATGTTTAAGATCAATTCTCTATTGTATTGTCTTTACAACAATTTAAATAACTTTGATCCCAAACTCATGATCCTATATATTCAAACACAGCAAAAATCTAAACATATCAAGTTTCATCCAAAATGGAATTAATAAAACGGGGTATGCCTGTGACTTATTTTAACTAGTTACATGCTTAATATATGTATGTAGACAATATAGTATCTTATTATTAGGCTTGAAATCGTCCTATCTTCAGTGCACAGAGAGTAACTTGTTAGAAGGAAGTGTACATTCAAAAGGGCACAGGAGGAGAAGGGGAGAGGAGGGAGGGTGACAGCGGTTGAGTATGAAGGTAAGAGTGGTGACACCAGAAGGAGTAGACGTTTTACGTATGTGGGAGAGGTAAGGATGAGAGCATGTAGAAAAAGGCAGGGACAAGGATTGAAGAGATATCCCCAGAGGCAAGGAGAGAGAAGCGTGGAAAGAAGAAGAGAATGTGTGAGGAGGACTGATAGATAAGGGTATGTTTGCGTGCAGGGGGTATAGTGTGTGTGTCAGAGGGCGCAGGTAGGAAAGGAGTTCATGCAAACTAGAAGTGGAGAAGGAAGGAGACGTGGAGTATATTAATGAGTTAGAGAAATAATGAGAATGGTAGAAACACAGTAGTTTGAAAAGAAGTGAGGTCACAGCAAATTATAAATAGTAGAGGAGGCAAGCAGTGGTAGTAGATGATGTTTAGTGTTGAAAGGTGAGTAAGGACTGGGCAGTGCAAATGACGTAAGAACAAGGATAAAGTGGAAGTGGAAGTTGTGATATAAGTGAAATATATGAGTTTAGGACACTCTAGAGTGAAGAGAGCTGCGTCTTAAGTCGGTGGGTAGAAAATGTCCTCCTTTGGAGTTCTAATCCAGAATTCAGGGCCAATAGGTGTTCGACACTCCACTTGTTCCACTGCTGTTGAACTTTCTGTTAAACTCCACCTGCATGCCACTTAAAAAGGGCCACTTTAAAGATGAGCTTCTTTAAATGTAAGCTGTTGCCCCTGCGATAAACACATATTACAATGAATTAGAAGATTTGTATCTTCGCTCACTTTCCTACATACAATAATAATATTTTCTTATATATTTTGCTCAGCTTTTATATAGTGGCTTAGTGTACAAGGAGCTATAGATAGTTTTGCAGGCACAATATAGTACCTGCCCCAAAAAGCTTACAAAACTATTTGGTGCCTAAGGCATAGAGAGGATAAAGTGACCCGCGAAAAGCTAACATTGGGATGAACCACAATCCCTACTTCAATACAGTAAGTACATTGTTTAGTCAGTGCCTTTACTCACTTATCCTTCAGCCTGTATAACTTTCATGTAATGACGTTTTTTTACAAAAATATATGTAACCCCTTTGGGATTACTAAGGCTTGAAGGGGGGGGGTTAACGTGTGAGCCCACACAGAGTATTGCCATTGCCACATTCACATAGGGTTGGGTTAATCAGCGAAGTTAATTCCCACCCCTTCTGCCTGAAGACAGTGAAATCAGACTAGGCTATAAATAGAAAGGAGAAGAAGCTTCTAGAACAGATGCCGCAGGATGAGTGTGAAGAAGAGGGATCTCACTGATATGTACATAAGTTCCTATGTTTAGGATAGGGTAAGGTCACTGTGTTATTTCTTCTTAGTAGGCAGAGTGTCCTGTTAGATAGCGTCCACAGGAGATGACGAATACAACCTCTAAGTTGCAGAGAGGACAGCCTCATGCACAGAGTGGGATCCCCAAGTCAAAGACCATATGCATAGTTAGACTAGCCCCAATCGGAGGGCATGTTGCTGGATTCATCAGAAGGCCAAGTAACGTGCCAGGCCGCCCCCAAGATGGGGAGCTCTGCTACAGAGATGTAGTACGCGGCCGCCAGTGGCTCCAGTGGACATGGAGCACTACCAGCGCTATTTAGAACAAAGGAAACACTATGTAACAAAAACCATTAAGCCTACAGCCTTTCTAGCAGACTAAGATAGGTAAAGCTAGGGAAGCCATCACACACAGTATAGCAAAAGGACATTCAACTGGA
>WSYH01000811.1:132011-152091 GCA_036426205.1 Ascaphus truei | reverse complement strand
CCTGACCCTGCCCTGAGATACTGACACAACTGACCCTGTACAGAGATACTGACACACTGACCCTGTACGAGACACTGACCCCCAGACCCTGCCCTGAGACACTGAAACACTGACCCTGTACTGGACACAGACACACTGAACCTGCACTGAGATACTGACAACACTGACCCTGCACTGAGAAACTGACACTGACCACTGACCCTCACTGAACATAACAACTGACCCTGTACTGAGACACGACCCTGCGGGACCACTGACCACCATACTGAGACACACTGACCCTGTACTGAGACACTGACTCTGTACTGAGAAACTGACACACTGACCCTGCGGGGGGACACTGACCCTGTACTGAGACACTGACCCTGTACTGAGACACTGATCCTGCACTGAGACACTGACCCTGTACTGAGACACTGACCCTGTACTGACGACACTGACACCATGACCCTGCACTGAGACTCTGACAAACTGACCCTGCACTGAGACACTGGACCCTGTATGAGACACTGACCCTGCAACTGAGACTCTGACAAACTGACCCTGCACGAGAATGACCCGTACTGAGACACTGACCTGCACTGAACTCTGACAAACTGACCCTGCACTGAGACACTGACACACTGACCCTGTGGGCACACACTAACCCTGTACTGAGACATTGACCCTGCACTGAGACACTGACCCTGTACTGAGACACTGACCCTGCACTGAGACACGGACACACTTACCCTGCACTGAGACACTGACACACTGACTCTGTACTGAGAAACTGACACACTGACCCTGCGGGGGGACACTGACCCTGTACTGAGACACTGACCCTGTACTGACACACTGACCCTGCACTGAGACACGGACACACTTACCCTGTACTGAGACACTGACACACTGACTCTGTACTGAGAAACTGACACACTGACCCTGCGGGGGGACACTGACCCTGTACTGAGACACTGACCCTGTACTGACACACTGACCCTGCACTGAGACTCTGACAAACTGACCCTGCACTGAGACTGACACACTGACCCTGTGGGCACACACTAACCCTGTACTGAGACATTGACCCTGCACTGAGACACTGACCCTGCACTGAGACACTGACCCTGTACTGAGACATTGACCCTGCACTGAGACACTGACCCTGTACTGAGACACTGACCCTGCCTGAGACACGGACACACTCCCTGCACTGAGACACGGACACACTGACCTGTGGCACACACTGACCCTGCACGGAATCTGACAACACTGACCCGTTGACACTGACTGACTGAGACACTGACCATGACCCGCCTGAGACACTGACACACTGACCCTTGCACTGAGACAACTGACCCTGACCCTGCACTGAGACACTGACACACTGACCTTGCACGGACACACTGACCCTGTACTGAGACTTGACCCACTGACCCTGCACAAGAGACACTGACACACTGACCCTGTACTGAGACCTGACCCTAGCTCTGAGCGCTGACAGAGGGGGGGAGGGGTTGTGCCCTACTATTCACTGTGAGCTTGGTTTGGGGGGGGGGGAGCCATCTTGGTTGAGAGGGAAGCCACCTCACTTCTGGTTCTCACTGCTGAGGCTCCGTGCTCACTAACCCCGCCCCCACCCTCTGGAGCGCATTCAGACGGCCTCTGCTCTTCCTGCATTGTTGCTCTCTGCTGCCCCCCCTTCTCTGTCAAAGCCGGAAACAAAGCCACAAAAAACGGGACATTTTAAAGTATGTCAGGCAGCCGGGGCAGACCCTAAAAAAGTGGGACAGACCTTAAAAAACGAGACTGTCCCGGCTAATCCGGACATCTGATCACCCTACTTAGAGTGCTGTTTAATCCTATACTTTCTCCATCCTTGTGTATCCTACATTCCTCCTTGTGTAGGAAGGTAGAACCTATAACACTGGGATAAGGAAAACAATAGCCATAATATACTTTAGTGTGATCTGGGAAAAAACAGGGATATCCCCACTCCATTGAAAATAACTTGTGAGCTGTTCAGACTGCCATGATTGAAACTGCATATGTGGGGGAATTTGCAGAGAGCAAAACATACTATAAATACACATTTATTTAAAAAAAACTTTTAAAACAGATGCACATTGCACCCACAGATTGTATGATGGTATAGTGTGCTAAAGAATAAGCCTGACAGCTGTGATGGAGGGATGTATCGCTTGCCTACTTATAGTGCTCCTATGTCCTTGGGTGTCCTATATTCCATCCTTGTCTATCTCAACCTCCATCCTTGTGAATCCTAAACTTTAACCTTGTTTATTCTACACTCTCCAGCCATGTTTACCTACACTCTATCCTTTGTATCCTACAGTCTACCTTTTGTATCCTACAGTCTATCCTTGTCTATCTTACACTCTATTCTAGCGTATCCTACACTTGCCTTACATTTACAACCCTTCTCCTGTTCCACTGTATGGTAGCCAATGAAGCAGGTATCCCCCAGAAGCTTATATGAGTTTAACTGCTAGTGTTAGTATCTAGCTCAGAGTGTTTTTCAACAGGGGTCCTGTGGCCTCCCTAAAGGGTTTCCTGCAATTTTTAGGTATTTGAAAATTGTACCAATACAGAAGAATTTACAATGCATCGATACAGAGGCGCTTTTAGAAGGGCTGGGGTTCCTTATAATGCATCTGATTTCAGACACTATTAAGATGGGTTGGGGTTCCGCAGAAGTCACAACATAATTATAAGGTTCATTTAAAAAAAAAAAAAAGTTTAAAAACACTATCTAGCTTCCTGAGCATGTCCTGCTATTAAAAGAAAAAACAAATATTTATTAATGTTCATTTCCCCCCCCCCTTAATATCTAGCTTCTGCAATTACCATGGCAACCTTTAGATTGTGATGGGCACTGGGCATGCGTTATTTTAACCACTCCCGGACACTTAATATTTAGACGTCTTATCTCTGAATGAAGATTAGATTTATAAAAATAGCACGTTTGAAAGTGCAAGATATATATATATTATAAAAAATTGTATCCATAATTTTGCCATTTTTTTTTAATCAAGTAAACAAATAAAATGTAAAACAATGGTGATTAGCTGCTTTAAGTGGGTAAAGAGGCGAGAAAATGTGTCCTGGTAGGCCGTCATTATGAATTTATAAAATATTGAACTTCGTTTGTAAATTACAATCACTTTAGCTTTATAGGAAATACAACCACATGATTTATTTTTGTTTACTTCAAATTTGCAAGTATTGCTAACCACTTTGACTTCAGTGTGACTTCAAAATCAGGAAGATTTGAAAATGGGGAGTTTATAATGAATGTGTAGGTTGGCGTGTCCTAATATTGATAGCTCAATGTGCTACTTCTAAATATAAGTATTACCTCGTTTGTTGCCAGAGTTGCCTTCAATTCATTCCAGAGCAAACGGTTTAAAATCAGAAGTGGTGTTTTCTCAGTGTTAAAGGGGCATTCGTGTAGTAAACAATCCTTTTTCATATAATTATATCTCTACCTGGCTTAACATACTTGCCATTTTTTGCATTATAACTACAATAGTGTTCATCTTAAAAAAAAAAAAAATATGACCACTCTTATAGATGCAATGTGATTGCCTCGTTATACTATAGCACACCTCACTTAAGATTTAAAAGCAAACCGTTCTTTATTGGTTACAATCATTCTGTATTTTTGTGGTACATGCAGTCAGCACTTTGTCCATTTTTGTACTAGACTTCTATTTTAATGTATGAGAAGGTGAGGGTTACTTTTGATTACACTGAGATTAAAGCATCTTTTCCTTCCTCCTGCCCCACCCCCAGAAGCCTATATGAGTCTAACCCATATAATGTTATTACCTTGTTCGCCTTACCATGTCCTCCTCTTTTTTTTTTATTTTTTTATGGTTTATAATTAGGTTTTATATTTACTATGTCTAGCTTCTGAGGTAACATGATAACCTTTAAACTGCACTGGGCTCTGTGGAGCTGCTTTTGAAGCAGCTGTTCTCTCGGCTAACAATTATTTTTGTATGGAGTGCCGGTAGTAGCCTTTCTGGGTCACAATATGGCGGCTTAAATGTCCTGCGTCCTACTGCCAATAGGAAGCAGTGACATATCCCTTGTTGGCTTTCTGCTGTCCCATGTGACCGGGACATTTAATCTGAAAAGAGGTACTGGCACTGCATTGGAGTTAAGTACGAGTGGTTCAGTGAGTAAAGACATTACTGTAAGAATGACACCCAATTTGAATCAGGGGAACCTTTTTCAATTCCAGGTGTCCGCCTCCTTGTTGACCTTGGGCAAGTCACTTTATCTCCCTGTGTCTCAGGCACCAAAAACATACAGTAGATTGCAAGATCATCTGGGCAGGCACTGTGTCTGTAAAATTTCCTATGTGCTGCATATCGCGTCTTATACTTGTAGCCCCGGTCTTAATTTGCCCTCCTTGACCCCCCCTCCGCTAGTGCCGAGCGATTGCGGGTGCCCGCCGAGGCAGCGCGGCCCCACCGCCCTTCATCGGGTTGGGAGCCAGTGCAGGGAGCGCTCTGCGTCCCTGGAGCTCCGGGGGCATACCCAGCTAGCGGGGCCGCCTGATGTGTTGTGCGGCCCGTGGCGCGGGATCGCGCATCGCAGAGATACACTGGAGCCAGGGAGAAGTCCCCGAGGGTTGGAAGCAGAGGGAAAAGTTTCGGCAGCATCAGAGAGATCGCGCATGCCGCAGTACAAGCGCCCAGGAAGCCCGCGAAAACCCTAGCCTACCAGGAGGCTCTAGGCAGGGACTACAATCCCAGAGACCTCTGCGCGCCCCCGTGATGCCAGGGGGCCAATGGGGCCAAGGATTCCCAGGCAGGGAGAAAGTGATACATTTCGCGCGCTAGCCCCACGCTGGCAGTTGGAGCTGGGAGCAGAAGGGGAAGGAGGTTGTAAGGAGCAAGTGGCTCTGCACCAGGTAAGTCCCCAGTCCCAGGCAGGCCCCAATCCCCACCAGTGGTAGAGGGTAGGTTCTGAGGGGGAGCCGTAGGTTAGGGACTGCCCTTAGGTGTGTGTGAGTGTGCAGTCTTGTCAGTGTCACACGGCTGGTAGTGCTGTGAGCTAACAAGCAGGCACAGTGTGTGCAGTGCAAGGTTGCTGCAGGTTAAGTGTGTGTGTGCAGTGTGTTGCTTGCTGTCAGAGTTAGGGAGAGTTAGCCAGAGGGGACTCCGGATGGGTACGGGAGCGGGTAGTGTGGGTGCAGGGGGTCAGTGACCCACCTGCATAGGATAGGCTACCCCGCAGCCCTAGGAGTTTCCTCCCTAAAGCCATTTAAGGTTGCTGTGCTGTAGGGACGGCCTATAGTGATAGCGAGATGTCACGTTAGTTCACGGAGTCAGATAGGGAGCTCCATTGACGCTGCGCACCCGTGGCAGAAGGGTGGGCGCATCTCTTCGTTTGCGGCTGCAGAGGCCATCAAGGTGGGGTCTTCCTTGGACGGTGGATCCTGATGTCGGGCCGGAACTCGACGGATCCTTTGTGAAGCAGTTGCAGATCCGAGCACTGGATGTGCTCGGCAGGACTTTAGATCTACAAGTGCACCAACGGGCCTTATTTTTCCTTAGTGACTGCGCATTCACCCTAATCCTTTCTTCGCAAGAGTGTGGGACATTGGGTGGGGAATTATTGGACACGGGGTGGATCACCTGGTGTTGGGGATAGCGTTCAGTGAGACGCCTTGGTTTATTAGTGTCTCCTCTTAGAGGGGGCACCGGTTTTCTATTGAGTATATGGCTGTGTTATATGCTATTCCTAAGTAAACAGGTATTGGTTATCATCCCACGTTGGTGTGTAGTTATTTGTATGTTTCTTGCCCAGGGGAATCTCACATCACGGGGATCTGGGTAAGTGGAGGCGTGTGCTAGGTAAAGTGATAAGTGTTACCCCACGCTCCCATCTGCGGAGGCCTCATATCTCCTGGAAGCCGCAGGTGTTGTACAGCGACCAGTAGTTCCTTTGGGAGGTTCAGAAGAAGGCTACATACTGTAATTGTGAGCGCTTTGAGTCGCATTGGGAGAAAAGCACTATATGTAATACAGATTATTGATTAAAGTTATTGCATATCTCGGGAAAAGCAGGGGTTCCGGAGCTGAAATCAACGCAGTTCAGTTTCAGAGACTCACTATTTCAAACCTGGTAAAACTAGTATTATTATTTGATTTTTAAAATGCAAGAGACGTGTAGGCCTGAGTGCTTCTTTAACTTTCTGGATACGTAATTTTTTTTTAACGTTCATATTTCCCAACAAACAGCATCAAATTAAAAAAAATAAAACGTCTTTAGAAATGGAAGGAAGTGAAAAAATAAAATGCAGAAAAAATGGTGATCAGTGTGGACTGCTACTTTATCTCCGGGTATCTTGGGGATAGTTAGATGGCATTGTTTGTTTCTGTTGTTGCCTTTTCCTCTTACCCCGTTCCTATGCACGCTCACAATTTTATTTTCTACAGGGGTGTGAATACGATAACCAAATTGACCAAGTCATGTACTCTGCGACTCACAGTCAACACCTTACTTTTGTCAACCGATAAAGTGGCCAATGGAGGTGTCAGCATGTGGGCGAGTTATGCCAGTGATCTGCTGTGGCTTTTTCTTCTTCTCTCTTTTTTTTTTATCAATTAAAAGAACCCCTAAATCTTGTGAGTGCCAAAGACTTTTATTTCAGTGTATTTAATAGCTTTTGCAGCATTCCATATTATGCTGGTTCCCTGGTGACCCATCTTGCTGAAGGCACGTATGTAATCCTGTTAGTCTTCAAGCATGTCCAAAAATGGGTGCACTGCAAGAGCTAAAAGCACATGACACACAATGTGTGGAGGGCCTCCACTGTACCAATCCTTGTGAACTTAACTCAATGTTATCATTTCATCCCAAAAGCGGAAAAAGTGACTTTTACTGTGCAGATTAGGATATAGTATAGTGACAATGCAAATAAAGATTGGGCTTTATTGCACAGAAAAAGTGCCAGTATAACTATAATATAATACACTGATATTTCAGCTTCCATTTGGTAGCAAACATTTATTAATTCTGAGGATCATCCTCAGGAGTCATGTTGGCATTAATGCTTTAAATTAGTCGCTATGGCGTGATTCTTAGCCATGGCGACAGAAAGAATATTTAAAATACATGAGACACCCTAAAATACTCCATATCTTTTAGATTTCTCTCATGCTTTAACATATTTTGGGAATGCACTTGACAATTGTCGACACACCAGGTGTCATGGGAGCACTTATTAAGAAGCAATGTTTACTAAGCAGTGCTTTTCCAGGTCTTAGCTGGAAGGTTTCCATGGAGTCGCACTGCTTATGCATTTGTCCCATTATGGCCTATCGGCTTAAGGTGTCTGCAAGCATGGAAGGTGTTTTATGGAGTAGACCTTCAAAGTAATAATGGCCTCTATGGTGTTTTACATTGTGCCTCAAACTTTTTGCAGTGGTGATGTGCAATTGCTAAAAGTCCATTATTCCTATATTGCATTGCTTTCTGTGTTATTGTCTTAACTCAGTAATGTTTGCCCTCCTCTTTGTCCAGTGGTAAACTTCTTTGATGAGTATCAAATGGAAGGAGTGTCTGCAGATCAGAATGACATTTACCTGGAACTGATCCCCGAAAACCTTACTCGAGCTTAAAAACAGCTCAGAATGCAACAAAAACTGTGAAAATCAAAACTGACAAACAGGCACTGCCCTTGTCTTACAGTAGCAGTAGAGTTGGAAGCAAACAAATGCATTCTTTGTTACCTGGATAGATTAAAAACATAAGCCCCACAAAATTACTATTTTTGAAGTGAAACTTTTGGTTGGTACCGTACAGAGTTTTGATGGGAAATGTCATTGGTGGTAACGAAAAAACGCATCACAGAATGACGTGCATACGTCGGAGGCCGAGAAGGGTCCTCGCCTTGGGCGCCATGCGCAGATGGAACCCAGCACCTGGCACCTTCGCGGAGGCCTCGGCGCTCTGCGCGCCTGCGCAGTGGCCTTCGACGCACCTGCGCAGCACCAACACCACTCGTAGATGGGAGATGGAGAATCACAGAGAAAGCAAACACACAGAGAGGCACACACACAGAACAAGATATTAAACACACAGAGAACAGACACAACTGAGTCACACACAGACACACACAAAGAATTCACAGTTATATACATCTGGAAGTGTAAATAGCAAACAGGGTGTGTAGGCCGAGCTCGCACGTTCTAAAGCTGCGTCCAGGGTGCTGCAGCTATTGGTTTTGTGGCCGGGTAGACGTGACTGGGGTGGGCGCGTGCCGGAGGCGTGGCCCATGATGTCACGAGCTTGATCACCCTCATTTACATTAAATGCCGAGGAGGCGTGAGGCCTCTGTGACTCACTTACCTGTTCTCTGCCAGGTCTTCGGCGAGGCGTCGCCATGGCAACGCTGTGTCAATGCCGTCGCGTCAAAATTCGTGGAGTCGTGATGTCACGCCTTGCCATTGCAACGCACGACAAATGACTGACGGGGTCACGTTATGTCACTGACCTCAATGTCATTTGACGCTGAGTCTTTGGAAAGGGGGGGTGGGACACGAACTATGCGGTCTCGGCCGGCAGGGGGGGGTGCAACTCAAGAAGCTTGCGCACCCCGCTTTAAACATAAATGTAACACTAGGAAAAGGAGTCCAAGCCGCAAACAGCTACACCTAAGTGGTAAGTAGGGAGAATTTAGGGAGACAGTTGAGGGTGTTTCGGGCAACTGTGGCTGTGTATACTGTATAGAGTACAGCCAACCAGAGTTACCCATAGTCTCATTTTTTTCCTAATGATCTATGGACCAAAGTCCCAGTAGCCATTTCCCAGTCCCTGGGAACTTGTGTAGGTGGAAATTTTAAAGTCAAAATGGTATTGGAGCCAAAAGCGGGATATTGAACTAATATGACAGCTGAGTAGCTTATATTACGTTATTTATTTGATTAAAAATACCTGTATTAAATAGATTGAAAGTAATTCTCCATGCCATTGTGTTTAGCCTCATTACATGTCAATTGGCCTAACTGTTTCCCCGGCCAAGGAGAAAGAGGTTTACCAGCATATCGAATTCAATAGCACATTGGAAGAGGAAAATAATTTTAGAAAAACGTTGTGCCATTTTCTGTTGATAGCCTTCCTTATCAAGTAGTAGCCGATATCGTCACACATGACATTCCCGTGTGCGTTTCCCCAGGAGGCTGTGGAATGACTTTCAGAGAACCCAGTTGTTCCGACTTTGATGTGAGTAACTATATATTCCTTTCAAAACCTCCTCTGTGTAGGGAGAAAATTACAGAATTGGGATACTGCAATATTGTTAAGCTATAAAAGTAAAACAATTTCAAAAAAATCAAACCAAATATTCCTACTCAATGAGTCACTCACATTAGTTTTCTCATGCAGTAGAATGAAGCACACCGTGATGGTTAAACATTATTATTGATAGATAAAGTATATATATATATATATATATAATATTTTTTAAACATCAACACTTAAATAAGAATTCATTGACTGTGTGGGTACACATTTTATGTGATCTACAGTCTCAGATTCCGAGTAAACAACCCACACTGTTCGCTGAAAATTCTACTTAATATTTCACACTATTTAAGTTTACATTTAGAATAGACTGGAATGTGCAAACGGCAAAGTGCTGGGCTTAGTAAATATGGGCCATGGTTTGAAAATCTAATATATAAAATTGATTTAGTATTTGTAGTGCCCTTGACAGGAGGCACATGTATTTGCCAGTGATTCAGGTGACCATTCTCATACAGCCAGTTGTGCACGCTGACCATTTTCATACAGCCAGGGTTGCAGGTGACCATTCTCATACAGCCAGGGTTGCAGGTGACTATTCTCATACAGCCAGGGTTGCAGGTGACATTCTCATACAGCCAGGGTGATCAGCTGACCATTCTCATACAGCCAGGGTTGCAGCTGACCATTCTCATACAGCCACGGTTGCAGCTGACCATTCTCATACAGCCAGGGTGCAGCTGACCATTCTCATACAAGCCAGGGTTGCAGCTGACCATTCTCTACAGCCAGGTTTGCAGCTGCCATTCGCATACAGCCGGGTTGCAGGTGACCATTCTCATACAGCTAGGGTTGCAGCTGACATTCTGATTCAGTCAAGGTTGCAGGTGAACATTTGTAAAGCTGTGCTACCACGAACAAGGAGGGACCCCGGAACTAAGGGTGAAGGATGAAACCCGCAGCTGCGGAGGCACGTCTTGGAACATGGACAGTACATGTAGCAGGGGTCTGATCGGAAGAGATAGCGTTACCGGGGGTAGTAGGGAGGAGCCATGGAAGGTGGTTGGTGTCGAGAGCCGTGGTCGTAGGTTGGAGGCTTGGTTTATAAGGTTGGTATCCGAAAGCCGAGTCGAGGGTTGGAGAAGGTCGAATGGTGATGAGGCAAGCCAGGGTTGATTTCCAGAGAGGGTCCTAAGTGGAAGCCAGGTCGGTACAACAGAGGGAATACAGAGCGAGGTGGAAAGCACTATGGACAAGGCAAGGCACGAACGTGGGTAACACAAGCTACAGGGAACTATGTCTCAAGCCAAGAAAGAAATGGCCTGAGCAGGCATATAAAGGACCAGGATCAATGAAGCTGTGGCAGTGGCCCCACGGCGGAGGCAGAGATAGGCAAAACAAAGGTGGCAGGTGAGGTGAAAACATACCCTGTTTGTGCGAGAGGAACGAGCGTGTTCGAGCGGAGAGCCGGCACCTCGTTGTGTGAGGGAAAAGAAGCCCTGAGTGAATGTGCGGCGCCCCCCACAGATGCACGAGGAGCGAGCGACAGCGGGGGGGAGGAGACCCGCCGCTATGGCGGCAACGCATAGTGGAAGCGGCGGCGCTGATCAGATCGGCGGGAGTGGAGACGCGGGCGGGAGGGGTCCCCGTCCCCGGTGGCCAATCCTCGCCGTCGTTATAGACAACACAACAAAAGGGATAAAAAGGGAGGAACGGTTTAATGAATAAACACCTAGGCACTGCATCTGCACATGTGATATGGTCAGGGTGCGCAAAATGGTGGGTGGTGCAATATTTTCTCGGTGGGGGGGGGCGTGGTTGTTACAGAGGCCCTGCGGTTCCCCGAAGGCATTTAAAAAAATGCCAGGGAATCACATGAAGCCTCTGTAACGCTTTCACTTACCTGGAATTCCAGCGTCGTGTCTCTATGGCAATCGGCATAAATGACGCAGCAGGGTCATTTGACACCGGAGCCGGCATGGAGCGCAGCCGGAGGGGAAAGGGACGGGGACTCAATGTAGGTAAGTTTGCAACACCCTGACATAGGTCACGCATGACAATAGAGACAGACAGGTAATAAGACTGCAGGTCACAGAGTTATACACAGACAGACCACTCTGTAGAGATTGAATAAATTGCACAGTGACTGTTCTAAGCCAATGGTGTCCGGGGAGGCTGGTCTATCAAAGGTTTTATCATCACTGTGTTCTTCCGTTCGTTGTGGAGAAGGAATCGCTGCAGGCCAGAGAATTCCAGCTACGTGATGGACAGCATTAACACTTTGTATATCTTAATCATAGCCATGGCAAGTGAAAATAACATCAGAAGCATACATACAAGATGGAGCTCTCCTAGGAGCTACATGAAAGCTATTGAAACTGAACTGAAATTGCACAAGTATGTTTATATTAACAATCAACTTAGGGTGCAATAAATGTTATGTTTATTTTTGTTGACAATTGGTATGGTTCTTGCTTCACCCCTCGTCCTTTGGATAAAGTATCTGGGTGCAGGCCTCTACCTCTTAAGTTATAGGGCATGGAGGGATATTTGTTTTTAATATAATAGCCTGTGTGTGGGGGGGCTTCAGTTCAGATGGGGTCAACGACTGCGGGGCACGCCGTCAGTCTCACAATCACACTACTCACAGGGCTATACCGGACGGCTACTTCCAAAACCCCACATTACTTGTAAAGCATTTTTTTCAGTGCAGTAAAGTGCAGGGATTTCAACACTGTGATAAGAAAATCGACACAATTCGATCATAGCAGACTTCTTTCACTTTAATGGGCTGGTATTTTTTATGTGCGCTTTTAAAGCATTAGTGAATTCGTCACAAAACCTGTTTGAAGAATTAGGCAGGTTCCTTAATTAGCTTTATAACCAGTTCAGTTCACCTACCAATAGGTATTTACTTATCCACACGTGGTGTCCTTGTGCAGGTCCCAGCCATATATTTGCCAGCATGAAACTATGAAATGTGTGTGGAGAGAATGAAGAACTTAGCGAATTTTATCGTAAGTTGTCAATCTTTTTTTTCTTTTTAAGAAAACGACTTTTTATTGAATGGGTTTATACTGGTTATGTACATTGGTTAAAATCCTCCACAAGCTTAAATTTGGTGGCGGTTTTGTAAAACTACTGAATGGGGGTTTTTTGTTCAGAATTTATAAAAAAAAACCCAGACATGGATACAAAAATGTAGTTTGTCGACACCGCACTACATGCCAATAATTCGACTTACATTTTTTTTTTTTTTAAGTGGGTTTTGGGAATGGGAAATCCCCTTAGATCTGGTCCTAAAACCTGCAACCTTTTCCAATGGTTGCCAGCCCTCAAAAGCAAGAGTCAGGTACTTTATCATAAAAGTGATATTTTTTAAATTAACAAAAGATGTGACATTATACAAAATGTTCAAAAGTATTAAGAGCGCAGTCATGTGTTCACATGTTAAAACCGTATCAGCAAAGCACTATCTTGACACTTAGAATGGATCAAGTATACTATAGGTAAGTTATACTGTATGTAGCAGGAGACACAGCCTGCTGTAGACACAAGGAACACAGGAGAGAGCCCATCTTATGGACACCGCTACACAACCTTCCTATGCACCAGACAGACAATCCTTAAGGGCAGTACCACTGCTTATTGTTTGGGAATAGGGCTTGACGACAAAGCCATTAGGGCTTGAACATCCCCACTATAAATAGAAATTAGAGGATTATCTCTGCAATTATTTTGTGTGCAAGTAAATTTCATTTTTGGCTAGCAAATTTTGTTTTTTTCTCGTCTGTGTGATATTATCCTCCATGCTTCCATGTCATTGGACTGGACAGAAAGATAGTATACAGTAGATGTATATCGGTCTCATGCAGAAATGTTTACATTGTGTACTGTTGGCTATTTATTGCTAAAAGTATAAGTATTCTCTCGAATTCTACGATGTGGCTACATGCTCTAAACTGTTTACTACTGAATGTTCTAATATTGGAATGTAGGATTTTATTGCTATACTATTAAGTATTGTTTTTCAAGTGCCGGTGGCACCATACTTCTTTAAAATGACTGAGTATTTGACACTGTTAGTGATGTACGATAGGTTATTTACTGGAATGTTCTTATACCCCCACTGTGCGCCACGGATTTAAGTTGTTAAATTATTTCTTGCAGTATATACTGGCATAGACATTGCCAAAAGATTATTGAACACTTCCTTTCCTGTTCAGCAACAGAAAACTATGATATAACATTGGGATTGATCACCTATAGACAAAATCTACAGTAGCTTGCCATACAAGTAAGGTGCTATGTATATTGATTCATTCTAAGTGTCCACAGTAGTGCAGTGTTGATAACTGTTTATATTGAACATGATGGCCTTTATTAATACCTTTTGGAAATATTTGTATGAAAATGTGTCACAATACTTTTTTGAGCCTTAACATTTACTTTGATGGTAAACAAGTATCTAACTTGTGCTTTTGAGGTGCTGGGATGCGATTGGAAAGCCAGTTACAAGGAATTGTTTACTTTGAGACGTGTTTGACATTGGCGGAAAAGGGAAGAATATTTCTTACACTAAAACAATTGATTGTAAGAGGCCCGCTTCCAAAGAATAGAGGAGCCTTACGAGTTGTCAGTAATATGGAACACAAAAATGAAATCAAATGGGGTCACAGTCATTTAGAGTACGTAAGTAAGGAAAATATCAGACCAATTGGCCAAGAATATCTGAACACTTATGTCTGGTTAAAAAACTGTCTAGCCCCGTCTTCAGACAGTGCTGTTTTTTAAGGTAGAGATCTATCATCAGGTACATATTTGTTCAAAGGTAATTGAAGGCCAATAGAAATGGTGATGAAATTAACTTGAAGTATAGACACTGATTGTATCCGTTTCGAAATCCATTTCAAACGATCGGGGAACCACCTTGGGGTTAAGTCTTACCGTTTTTTTCGCTGTACTCGATGGATGTTCCTGGTTTGGCATGTGGGCTGGCATGGTTTCACATGGACACAGGCCATGTTGTATGGTGGCTGGCCACTGGGGGTTACTTAAGTTAGATCATATTTTCTGATTATCACAAGGAGAGCATAATATGTGCTGAAGGAGGGGGTTAGTGCATTGTCACTCTGTTGTATGACAAGAAGCTTGTACATCTGAAGGGGTCCGTGTAACCCCCACTTAATCTGTGCCGCTTTCTCCATTGTGTAAGCCCATATACATCTGCAAGGTATTTTGCTGTCTATACTATGGATTGTTTTGCCAAGAATGGTGGTAAACCTTTTGTGTTCAGCCGTGAAAAAAACTTCACCGTGGCAACTTTGCAGTTCATATAATTTGGTGGTCACATTTTGAAAACAGTTGACATCTATATATCTGACATCCATGTACTTCAGGACCCCAGGCGATCTATCATTTTCCTTTCATCAATTTCACTGATTGTGTGTGAGGAATTTTGATGAAAAGTTCGTGCAACATTTATGGGCAGACCCACTGGTTGGGGACCCTGTGGTTGGGGTGTGTATTGTGAGTGGCTGTTTGGTTAATTGTGTGCTGTGTGTGGTTATTTGTGTGTCAGGGCATGCCAGCAGGGGGGGACTGCAGGTGTTCGTGTTCGTCACTGGGCCCTGTGGGGTCAGGCAATGCATTAAAAAAAACCTGCACATCCCGCGTGTCCTTGGTCTCCTGACGGACAGGCTATATGGGCAACATTTGCGTAGCACTTACACAAATAGCTTCTCTCTCCATTCTTCTTTGGATACAAGCTCTATAGCGATTCGATTAAGTGTCGAATGTTTTACTCTCTGCTGCAAAGATTTGTTTAATCCGCAAGAGAATTCCTGTTTCGTTGAGCAACATACACTGCAATCAATCTCCTCGCAGAGCCTCCACCTCTTCCTGTGCTTGCTCCACACTTGTATTAATAATCCTTCATTATATGTGAAAGCTCAGCAGATTTTTCTTCTCTAGTGCTACAGCAGCTTGACTTGGTTCCACCGTCTTTCATCACTGGGCATACCTGGGCTGTTGGGCGGTGGAGTAGTTCTCTTATTCTTCACCTCTTGCTCAGTTTTGGAGCGTTTTCTCTATGATACAGTAGACTATCTGTCTTCTAGCTTCTGCTCCATCCATCCTCTGGTGATGCTCAGTGACCTTGCAATCTCATGCTGCTCTGTGGAAGACACACTGGGTGTCAGGAATCGGGCCGTTCCCACCTCTCACACAGACCCTCCCTCCCCGCAGCGAGCCCCGTGAACACACAAAACATCCTGCTTTACCGGCCTCCACGCTCCCCGACCTGCCCTGCCGCTCGCGGAATTCACTCCCCTCGGCGATCCTGGGTACAGCGCGCGCACGGCCCACGCCTCATGAGCGCGCATACCTGCCACTCCACTGGCTGGTCACGCGGCTTACACGCGTAACGGAGCACCGCTCAGTCTGCAACCTCTTATTCGCCGTCCCCCGACCTCAGGCTCCGCCCACCGCACAATGCACGAGCATACTCAGTACCAACAAGACTCCCTGCCTGGTTATGCCGCACCAATCTGCAGTGGTCTCCTGTAGCTCTCCTTCCCGCCTCCGTTCCTAATTGGAGCCTTACCTGCTTTATCTAGTATCCTCTCCTTGTCTCAGTCTTTTGCTCGCAATAGTCTCTGTATGGAAAGGACTTCGCGATTCTCTTCAGTTGTTTTCACAGGTTCTGACTAGCTATACGACTACCCCCTCTGGCTCTCGACTTTACGGCACTCCTTGGAAAACACTCACTCTGGGTACACCTTGAACACGGCTTGGACTACGACATCTCCCTCTCCACTCCCTGACTTCGGCAAGGATGTCATCACACTCTTATCTCTACAACCGGTTCCGGCAAGTATTGTATCCTTACTACACTGGCCTGGCGAAACGCTTATCTACCCACCTCGGACACGCTCCCTTTGCGATGCGGGTGCTATATACCACTTCCCCTTCAGCTTCAGGGGAGGGTCTGGTCGCGGGCAGCACCGGCTACGTGAACAACTGGGCAAGTCAGATGGCATACTGAAACCCCTGTATTTTAATCAGCCTGGAGCATTTCTTTCTGCGAAGACTCGCTGCTTTCCTTTTCCGGCCGTCCACCTGTTTCTTCTTTGAACCAGGGAGAAGAATGTTTTCTAATGGCAGCCACTCTCTCTGCATTACTCGGAGCTTCCTGCATTTCTAACTTTTCTTTTTCCTTCAGGTTTTCTACTTCGTGCAAATATCAATGTATTATCACTGATGTGGCTAGTCAAATTGAAAGTATTTTTTCAAGATTTCTCCTCTTTTTTACAGTCTCTATAACCATTTAGGACCTTTCATATGTGTATTCACTGAATACACCGCCTGTGCGAGAGCGTGAACATCATCATCGGCCCTAAGGCCTTAAGGGACACTGTTTCGCATGGTTAAGGATTGATTGCAGAAACAAAATCATTTTAAGATCCGCTATTTTGGAAAAAGCATTTTTTTGTTTTGTTATTTTGTTCCCCCCCCCAACACCAACAAAAAAACGAGAGGCAGACTTTACTTTCCAGAACTTTTTCCTTTCTTGGGTCACGTCGGTAGCGCGTCTCCTCACTCAGACTGGTGAAGCTAGCTGCAACCCACTCGCTAAGTAAACATCACGGCCTTCCTCAGGTGTATTGTCCTGTCCTCTTTTAGTCGCATTTGTTTTAAACCCAGCACAGCGATCCTGTTTTGTTTCTCCGCTTGTGTTTGTGGCCTTTTTACGGCGGTTTTCTTCTGCTAACCCCCCCCCAGTGTCGTATCAATCCCACTTCTATCCCACCGTGTCAGGGCGTCCGCCCGCGTAGGTTCAGAAAGATTTCATCACGCTGGTGTATTTTAGGCCTTAACTCTTCAGTGGTTTATTTTCCACATCAAAAACACAGTTTTTGGGACGTTCAGGCAAAAAAAACATAAAATCAAAAGCCTACTCCAACAGTAGGGAGGCTGACCTAAACAGAACAAGCCAATCTTATCTGACTGTGGCTTGGTCCGCTAACACTACAAACTATAGCGAGTACTAATATAGGATTCCTACTTGAAGTGCTGGTAACTTCCTCCATGAGTCTCCAGGCAAACCCTTCTGGAATTACTGCATGCACCCCTTGGCAGAAAGGCAGCTCTGCTTCTTCAAGCAACCATCTGTATCTCATGATGTTTGGGTGTGTGTTGCCAGACGATCCACAAGCCCTGCTTCCAGTAGGCCTGTGGAACCTACTGGTTGGGGACAGTCGGGCCTGTGTAAACTTTACTTACTTGTTCCAACGGCTTCTGGAGACCATCGCCTGGCAACGTGGGGTCAATTGTCGGCTACAAGGGTCATGTGACGTCATGTGTGCTATACTGGGGGGATGCGCAGAGAGGGGACCAGCCGCAGAGGGATTGCAGGAGAAAAAGCTTGTGCTCCCCTACCCTATCTGGAAGCCTGATTGCCTAGCTAGAGGAGTTTAGCATACTACAAACTATTTCCAACCTACAAATCGTGACTGTCAAATAGCCATTAAAAACCTACTCGCAGCAACTGTTTTTACCTTTTGGGTCTCTCAGTGTGGAGATTAGTTAAAACTGCTATGCATGTGATGTGGAAGCGGTGTTTCAACCCGCACACTAAATAATGTTATGGTGGGTACAGTACACACAAATAAACTCCGCACTTGAATGTTTTTAAACAAAGCATTCCACAGCCAGGAATTTATTTGGGGGAAACATGCTATTCCATACTGAATTTTTTTATGTACTTTTGGAAAAGTATATGTGACTGGAGGGGGTAACCAGGCGTTAATAAAGGTTCAGCCCGCTGGTTACCCCTGACCCCGGGGGTCACTGGTACCTCCATAAGCCGGGCCAGGATAATACTGCTGGAAAATAAACTGACCCTGTTTTTTCCTATTTCATGTTCCCTTACCCTAGAACGGTGAAATTTCTTGTGTGTCCCATTTTTAGGAAGGGCATATTTGGGTGGAATACAAATTATTTTGGTTTGCGTTGGGGGCCAAAGTTGCTGGTATCATTTTATTCTCCCAGCGAGCAGGCTGATTTGCGGTCCCACATGGTTGAATTACACCGGGGCTTCCCTGTGTCCCCAGACTCCTGGATTTCGAGTCCAAATATCCCTCAAGTTATTTCCCTATATAAGTATACGGTCCCCCAAAGTATCTTCTGTAATGAGTGTACTCTTTATATATGTTTTTGCGTTTACTATAAGGTTCTATACAGACAGCCCATGCATATGGTTAATGTGCCAGTAGTTACATAGGTCCATAGATGAGGAGGAGACGGGATGTTGAGAAGTGGTCGGGTGCTATGTTGACGGACAAAAGGGCGGATACTGGTTCTGTAGAACAGGACACCCTGGTGGAAACCTGTCTGGCTGCTGTAACGCAGTGGCGCCTGCCCATGGGAGGCAATGGGGCTGGCTAAGGAAAAGATGGGCGCCGTAGGTGCTTTTCCTGGCCAGAAGGAACGTGGGAGAAGCACTCCTACTCCCCCAATATATCAAATCACAAAAATACCGGTGCCGCCCTGGTTCATGAATCTCTGGGTATACTCCAATAGTCTGATAAGAAGAAAACAACCTGGGCACTGAGCGGATTTCCTGCCTTAGAAAATTATTTTGAGCCCAAATATGACGTTCGGCCTCAAGGGCCTTTCCAAATGCAAATGGCATAATCATAACCAATGCCATTGCATTTGAAAAGGCCTTGAGACCTAACGTCATACTTTTTGGCTCACAATAAATTTTCTAAGGCAAAAATCCGCAGTGCCCAGGTTTTTTTCCTCTTATTGTCCTATTGACCAGACATATGTCCCCGCCCTGGGGCGGTCCTGAGCCGTTTCAACATCCCCCCTGCCTCTGACCTCATCACCAATAGCCCTGCTTCAATTGGCTTGCTGAATACTCCACGCTCGAGTGGCTGAAAGCTTTGTCCCATTTAACACATAGGGAAAATAGTCTCTAAAAGGGGCTGCGCGATCCAGAGCCGCTCTCTCTCAGTCTTTTCAGACTTCATAGATGTCTTGGACTGGTCCAGTGAAGCGCCGGTAAGTTTCCCATGGTCATTGGGCGAACCAAGGAATTCCTAGCCAAGCTGAGGACTGGTTCTGAGAAGTGACGTTACCTGTTCCAGGTATTTCCAGCTCATTGGAATGAAACAAGGTCAGTCTGGCTGAAGCGGCGGTATTGCATCTAGGAGCCTAGTTTGTACTCCCATACCCAAGTAAGTGTGTATTTCTTTGTATTTTGTCTTTCTGTGTGTTTCCGAGTCTTATCTGAAATAAACCTTCATTTTATTTCTTTAATTGTGTTTTGCCTATTGCAGATCGCCTTTTAAATATAGAATGTGTTAAAAGTCTGGTTCTAAACCTGAGACACTGACCCTGTACTGACACACTGACCCTGCACTGAGACACTGACCCTGCACTGAGATACTGACACACTGACCCTGTACAGAGATACTGACACACTGACCCTGTACTGAGACACTGACACACAGACCCTGCACTGAGACACTGAAACACTGACCCTGTACTGAGACACAGACACACTGAACCTGCACTGAGATACTGACACACTGACCCTGCACTGAGAAACTGACACTGACACACTGACCCTGCACTGAGACACTAACACACTGACCCTGTACTGAGACACTGACCCTGCGGGGACACACTGACCCCATACTGAGACACACTGACCCTGTACTGAGACACTGACTCTGTACTGAGAAACTGACACACTGACCCTGCGGGGGGACACTGACCCTGTACTGAGACACTGACCCTGTACTGA
>WSYH01000811.1:112475-131998 GCA_036426205.1 Ascaphus truei | reverse complement strand
GTGAGACAACTGACCCTGTACTGAGACACTGACCACTGACCCTGCACTGAGACTCTGACAAACGACCCTGCACTGAGACACTGACCCTGTATGAGACACTGACCCTGCAACTGAGACTCTGACAAACTGACCCTGCACGGAGAACTGACCCGGTACTGAGACACTGACCTGCATGAACTCTGAAACTGACCCTGCACTGAGACACTGACACACTGACCCTGTGGGCACACACTAACCCTGTACTGAGACATTGACCCTGCACTGAGACACTGACCTGTACTGAGACACTGACCCTGCACTGAGACACGGACACACTTACCCTGCACTGAGACACTGACACACTGACTTGTACTGAGAAACTGACACACTGACCCTCGGGGGGCATGACCCTGTACTGAGACACTGACCCTGTACTACACACTGACCCTGCACTGAACACGACACACTTACCTGTACTGAGACACTGACACACTGACTCTGTACTGAGAAACTGACACACTGACCCTGCGGGGGGGACACTGACCCTGTACTGAGACACTGACCCTGTACTGACCACCTGACCCTGCACTGAGACTCTGGACAAACTGACCCTGCACTGAGACTGACACACTGACCCTGTGGGCACACACTAACCCTGTACTGAGAACATTGACCTGCACTGAGACACTGACCCTGCACTGAGACACTGACCCTGTACTGAGACATTGACCCTGCACTGAGACACTACCCTGTACTGAGACACTGACCCTGCCTGAGACACGGCACCTTCCTGCACTGAGACAACGGACACACTGACCCTGTGGCACACACTGACCCTGCACGAGATATCCTGACATACACTGACCCGTATGAGCCCTGAGTACGAGACATGACCATGACCCGTGAGACACTGACACACTGACCCTTGCACTGAGACAACTGACCCTGACCCTGCACTGAGACACTGACACACTGACCTTGCACGGACAACACTGACCCTGTACTGAGGACTTGACCCACTGACCCTGCACAAGAGACACTGACACACTGACCCTGTACTGAGACCATGACCCTAGCTCTGAGCGCTGACAGAGGGGGGGAGGGGTTGTGCCCTACTATTCACTGTGAGCTTGGTTTGGGGGGGGGGGAGCCATCTTGGTTGAGAGGGAAGCCACCTCACTTCTGGTTCTCACTGCTGAGGCTCCGTGCTCACTAACCCCGCCCCCACCCTCTGGAGCGCATTCAGACGGCCTCTGCTCTTCCTGCATTGTTGCTCTCTGCTGCCCCCCCTTCTCTGTCAAAGCCGGAAACAAAGCCACAAAAAACGGGACATTTTAAAGTATGTCAGGCAGCCGGGGCAGACCCTAAAAAAGTGGGACAGACCTTAAAAAACGAGACTGTCCCGGCTAATCCGGACATCTGATCACCCTACTTAGAGTGCTGTTTAATCCTATACTTTCTCCATCCTTGTGTATCCTACATTCCTCCTTGTGTAGGAAGGTAGAACCTATAACACTGGGATAAGGAAAACAATAGCCATAATATACTTTAGTGTGATCTGGGAAAAAACAGGGATATCCCCACTCCATTGAAAATAACTTGTGAGCTGTTCAGACTGCCATGATTGAAACTGCATATGTGGGGGAATTTGCAGAGAGCAAAACATACTATAAATACACATTTATTTAAAAAAAACTTTTAAAACAGATGCACATTGCACCCACAGATTGTATGATGGTATAGTGTGCTAAAGAATAAGCCTGACAGCTGTGATGGAGGGATGTATCGCTTGCCTACTTATAGTGCTCCTATGTCCTTGGGTGTCCTATATTCCATCCTTGTCTATCTCAACCTCCATCCTTGTGAATCCTAAACTTTAACCTTGTTTATTCTACACTCTCCAGCCATGTTTACCTACACTCTATCCTTTGTATCCTACAGTCTACCTTTTGTATCCTACAGTCTATCCTTGTCTATCTTACACTCTATTCTAGCGTATCCTACACTTGCCTTACATTTACAACCCTTCTCCTGTTCCACTGTATGGTAGCCAATGAAGCAGGTATCCCCCAGAAGCTTATATGAGTTTAACTCTAGTGTTTAGTATCTAGCTCAGAGTGTTTTTCAACAGGGGTCCTGTGGGCCTCCCTAAAGGGTTTCCTGCAATTTTTAGGTATTTGAAAATTGTACCAAATACAGAAGAATTTACAATGCATCGATACAGAGGCGCTTTTAGAAGGGCTGGGGTTCCTTATAATGCATCTGATTTCAGACACTATTAAGATGGGTTGGGGTTCCGCAGAAGTCACAACATAATTATAAGGTTCATTTAAAAAAAAAAAAAAGTTTAAAAACACTATCTAGCTTCCTGAGCATGTCCTGCTATTAAAAGAAAAAACAAATATTTATTAATGTTCATTTCCCCCCCCCCTTAATATCTAGCTTCTGCAATTACCATGGCAACCTTTAGATTGTGATGGGCACTGGGCATGCGTTATTTTAACCACTCCCGGACACTTAATATTTAGACGTCTTATCTCTGAATGAAGATTAGATTTAAAAAATAGCACGTTTGAAAGTGCAAGTATATATATATTATAAAAAATTGTATCCATAATTTTGCCATTTTTTTTTAATCAAGTAAACAAATAAAATGTAAAACAATGGTGATTAGCTGCTTTAAGTGGGTAAAGAGGCGAGAAAATGTGTCCTGGTAGGCCGTCATTATGAATTTATAAAATATTGAACTTCGTTTGTAAATTACAATCACTTTAGCTTTATAGGAAATACAACCACATGATTTATTTTTGTTTACTTCAAATTTGCAAGTATTGCTAACCACTTTGACTTCAGTGTGACTTCAAAATCAGGAAGATTTGAAAATGGGGAGTTTATAATGAATGTGTAGGTTGGCGTGCCTAATATTGATAGCTCAATGTGCTACTTCTAAATATAAGTATTAACCTCGTTTGTTGCCAGAGTTGCCTTCAATTCATTCCAGAGCAAACGGTTTAAAATCAGAAGTGGTGTTTTCTCAGTGTTAAAGGGGCATTCGTGTAGTAAACAATCCTTTTTCATATAATTATATCTCTACCTGGCTTAACATACTTGCCATTTTTTGCATTATAACTACAATAGTGTTCATCTTAAAAAAAAAAAAAATATGACCACTCTTATAGATGCAAGTGTGATTGCCTCGTTATACTATACACACCTCACTTAAGATTTAAAAGCAAACCGTTCTTATTGGTTACAATCATTCTGTATTTTTGTGGTACATGCAGTCAGCACTTTGTCCATTTTTGTACTAGACTTCTATTTTAATGTATGAGAAGGTGAGGGTTACTTTTGATTACACTGAGATTAAAGCATCTTTTCCTTCCTCCTGCCCCACCCCCAGAAGCCTATATGAGTCTAACCCATATAATGTTATTACCTTGTTCGCCTTACCATGTCCTCCTCTTTTTTTTTTATTTTTTTATGGTTTATAATTAGGTTTTATATTTACTATGTCTAGCTTCTGAGGTAACATGATAACCTTTAAACTGCACTGGGCTCTGTGGAGCTGCTTTTGAAGCAGCTGTTCTCTCGGCTAACAATTATTTTTGTATGGAGTGCCCGGTAGTAGCCTTTCTGGGTCACCAATATGGCGGCTTAAATGTCCTGCGTCCTACTGCCAATAGGAAGCAGTGACATATCCCTTGTTGGCTTTCTGCTGTCCCATGTGACCGGGACATTTAATCTGAAAAGAGGTACTGGCACTGCATTGGAGTTAAGTACGAGTGGTTCAGTGAGTAAAGACATTACTGTAAGAATGACACCCAATTTGAATCAGGGGAACCTTTTTCAATTCCAGGTGTCCGCCTCCTTGTTGACCTTGGGCAAGTCACTTTATCTCCCTGTGTCTCAGGCACCAAAAACATACAGTAGATTGCAAGATCATCTGGGCAGGCACTGTGTCTGTAAATTTCCTATGTGCTGCATATCGCGTCTTATACTTGTAGCCCCGGTCTTAATTTGCCCTCCTTGACCCCCCCTCCGCGTAGTGCCGAGCGATTGCGGGTGCCCGCCGAGGCAGCGCGGCCCCACCGCCCTTCATCGGGTTGGGAGCCAGTGCAGGGAGCGCTCTGCGTCCCTGGAGCTCCGGGGGCATACCCAGCTAGCGGGGCCGCCTGATGTGTTGTGCGGCCCGTGGCGCGGGATCGCGCATCGCAGGAGATACACTGGAGCCAGGGAGAAGTCCCCGAGGGTTGGAAGCAGAGGGAAAAGTTTCGGCAGCATCAGAGAGATCGCGCATGCCGCAGTACAAGCGCCCAGGAAGCCCGCGAAAACCCTAGCCTACCAGGAGGCTCTAGGCAGGGACTACAAGTCCCAGAGACCTCTGCGCGCCCCCGTGATGCCAGGGGGCCAATGGGGCCAAGGATTCCCAGGCAGGGAGAAAGTGATACATTTCGCGCGCTAGCCCCACGCTGGCAGTTGGAGCTGGGAGCAGAAGGGGAAGGAGGTTGTAAGGAGCAAGTGGCTCTGCACCAGGTAAGTCCCCAGTCCCAGGCAGGCCCCAATCCCCACCAGTGGTAGAGGGTAGGTTCTGAGGGGGAGCCGTAGGTTAGGGACTGCCCTTAGGTGTGTGTGAGTGTGCAGTCTTGTCAGTGTCACACGGCTGGTAGTGCTGTGAGCTAACAAGCAGGCACAGTGTGTGCAGTGCAAGGTTGCTGCAGGTTAAGTGTGTGTGTGCAGTGTGTTGCTTGCTGTCAGAGTTAGGGAGAGTTAGCCAGAGGGGACCCGGATGGGTACGGGAGCGGGTAGTGTGGGTGCAGGGGGTCAGTGACCCACCTGCATAGGATAGGCTACCCCGCAGCCCTAGGAGTTTCCTCCCTAAAGCCATTTAAGGTTGCTGTGCTGTAGGGACGGCCTATAGTGATAGCGAGATGTCACGTAGTTCACGGAGTCAGATAGGGAGCTCCATTGACGCTGCGCACCCCGTGGCAGAAGGGTGAGGCGCATCTTCGTGCGGCTGCAGAGGCCATCAAGGTGGGGTCTTCCTTGGACGGTGGATCCTGGATGTCGGGCCGGAACTCGACGGATCCTTTGTGAAGCAGTTGCAGATCCGAGCACTGGATGTGCTCGGCAGGTACTTTAGTCTACAAGTGCACCAACGGGCCCCTTATTTTCCTTAGTGATCTTCGCATTCACCCTATCTTTCTTCGCAAGAGTGTGGGACATTGGGTGGGGAATTATTGGACACGGGGTGGGATCACCTGGTGTTGGGAAGCGTCAGTGAGGACGCCTTGGTTTATTAGTGTCTCCTCTTAGAGGGGGCACCGGTTATTCTATTGATGATATGAGCTGTGTTATATGCTATTCCTAAGTAAACAAGGTATTGGTTATCATACCCACGTTGGTGTGTACGTTATTTTATGTTTCTTGCCCAGGGGAATCTCACATCACGGGGATCCTGGGTAAGTGGAGGCGTGTGCTAGGTAAAGTGATAAGTGTTACCCACGCTCCATCTGCGGAGGCTCATATCTCCTGGAACCGCAGGTGTCTGTACAGCGACCAGTAGTTCCTTTGGGAGGTTCAGAAGAAGGCTACATACTGTAATTGTGAGCGCTTTGAGTCGCATTGGGAGAAAAGCACTATATGTAATACAATTATTATTAAAGTTATTGCATATCTCGGGAAAAGCAGGCGGTTCCGGAGCTGAAATCAACGCAGTTCAGTTTCAGGACTCACTATTTCAAACCTGGTAAAACTAGTATTATTATTTGATTTTTAAAATGCATAGAGACGTGCTTAGGCCTGAGTGCTCTTTAACTTTCTGGATACGTAATTTTTTTTAACGTTCATATTTCCCAACAAACAGCATCAAATTAAAAAAAATAAAACGTCTTAGAAATGGAAGGAAGTGAAAAAATAAAATGCAGAAAAAATGGTGATCAGTGTGGACTGCTACTTTATCTCCGGGTATCTTGGGGATAGTTAGATGGCATTGTTTGTTTCTGTTGTTGCCTTTTCCTCTTACCCCGTTCCTATGCACGCTCACAATTTTATTTTCTACAGGGGTGTGAATACGATAACCAAATTGACCAAGTCATGTACTCTGCGACTCACAGTCAACACCTTACTTTTGTCAACCGATAAAGTGGCCAATGGAGGTGTCAGCATGTGGGCGAGTTATGCCAGTGATCTGCTGTGGCTTTTTCTTCTTCTCTCTTTTTTTTTTATCAATTAAAAGAACCCCTAAATCTTGTGAGTGCCAAAGACTTTTATTTCAGTGTATTTAATAGCTTTTGCAGCATTCCATATTATGCTGGTTCCCTGGTGACCCATCTTGCTGAAGGCACGTATGTAATCCTGTTAGTCTTCAAGCGTGTCCAAAAATGGGTGCACTGCAAGAGCTAAAAGCACATGACACACAATGTGTGGAGGGCCTCCACTGTACCAATCCTTGTGAACTTAACTCAATGTTATCATTTCATCCCAAAAGCGGAAAAAGTGACTTTTACTGTGCAGATTAGGATATAGTATAGTGACAATGCAAATAAAGATTGGGCTTTATTGCACAGAAAAAGTGCCAGTATAACTGATAATATAATACACTGATATTTCAGCTTCCATTTGGTAGCAAACATTTATTAATTCTGTGGATCATCCTCAGGAGTCATGTTGGCATTAATGCTTTAAATTAGTCGCTATGGCGTGATTCTTAGCCATGGCGACAGAAAAATATTTAAAATACATGAGACACCCTAAAATACTCCATATCTTTTAGATTTCTCTCATGCTTTAACATATTTTGGGAATGCACTTGACAATTGTCGACACACCAGGTGTCATGGGAGCACTTATTAAGAAGCAATGTTTACTAAGCAGTGCTTTTCCAGGTCTTAGCTGGAAGGTTTCCATGGAGTCGCACTGCTTATGCATTTGTCCCATTATGGCCTATCGGCTTAAGGTGTCTGCAAGCATGGAAGGTGTTTTATGGAGTAGACCTTCAAAGTAATAATGGCCTGTATGGTGTTTTACATTGTGCCTCAAACTTTTTGCAGTGGTGATGTGCAATTGCTAAAAAGTCCATTATTCCTATATTGCATTGCTTTCTGTGTTATTGTCTTAACTCAGTAATGTTTGCCCTCCTCTTTGTCCAGTGGTAAACTTCTTTGATGAGTATCAAATGGAAGGAGTGTCTGCAGATCAGAATGACATTTACCTGGAACTGATCCCCGAAAACCTTACTCGAGCTTAAAAACAGCTCAGAATGCAACAAAATCTGTGAAAATCAAAACTGACAAACAGGCACTGCCCTTGTCTTACAGTAGCAGTAGAGTTGGAAGCAAACAAATGCATTCTTTGTTACCTGGATAGATTAAAAACATAAGCCCCACAAAATTACTATTTTTGAAGTGAAACTTTTGGTTGGTACCGTACAGAGTTTTGATGGGAAATGTCATTGGTGGTAACGAAAAAACGCATCACAGAATGACGTCATACGTCGGAGGCAGAGAAGGGTCCTCGCCTTGGGCGCCATGCGCAGATGGAACCCAGCACCTGGCACCTTCGCGGAGGCCTCGGCGCTCTGCGCGCCTGCGCAGTGGCCTTCGACGCCACCTGCGCAGCACCAACACCACTCGTAGATGGGAGATGGAGAATCACAGAGAAAGCAAACACACAGAGAGGCACACACACAGAACAAGATATTAAACACACAGAGAACAGACACAACTGAGTCACACACAGACACACACAAAGAATTCACAGTTATATACATCTGGAAGTGTAAATAGCAAACAGGGTGTGTAGGCCGAGCTCGCACGTTCTAAAGCTGCGTCCAGGGTGCTGCAGCTATTGGTTTTGTGGCCGGGTAGACGTGACTGGGGTGGGCGCGTGCCGGAGGCGTGGCCCATGATGTCACGAGCTTGATCACCCTCATTTACATTAAATGCCGAGGAGGCGTGAGGCCTCTGTGACTCACTTACCTGTTCTCTGCCAGGTCTTCGGCGAGGCGTCGCCATGGCAACGCTGTGTCAATGCCGTCGCGTCAAAATTCGTGGAGTCGTGATGTCACGCCTTGCCATTGCAACGCACGACAAATGACTGACGGGGTCACGTTATGTCACTGACCTCAATGTCATTTGACGCTGAGTCTTTGGAAAGGGGGGGTGGGACACGAACTATGCGGTCTCGGCCGGCAGGGGGGGGTGCAACTCAAGAAGCTTGCGCACCCCGCTTTAAACATAAATGTAACACTAGGAAAAGGAGTCCAAGCCGCAAACAGCTACACCTAAGTGGTAAGTAGGGAGAATTTAGGGAGACAGTTGAGGGTGTTTCGGGCAACTGTGGCTGTGTATACTGTATAGAGTACAGCCAACCAGAGTTACCCATAGTCTCATTTTTTTCCTAATGATCTATGGACCAAAGTCCCAGTAGCCATTTCCCAGTCCCTGGGAACTTGTGTAGGTGGAAATTTTAAAGTCAAAATGGTATTGGAGCCAAAAGCGGGATATTGAACTAATATGACAGCTGAGTAGCTTATATTACGTTATTTATTTGATTAAAAATACCTGTATTAAATAGATTGAAAGTAATTCTCCATGCCATTGTGTTTAGCCTCATTACATGTCAATTGGCCTAACTGTTTCCCCGGCCAAGGAGAAAGAGGTTTACCAGCATATGCGAATTCAATAGCACATTGGAAGAGGAAAATAATTTTAGAAAAACGTTGTGCCATTTTCTGTTGATAGCCTTCCTTATCAAGTAGTAGCCGATATCGTCACACATGACATTCCCGTGTGCGTTTCCCCAGGAGGCTGTGGAATGACTTTCAGAGAACCCAGTTGTTCCGACTTTGATGTGAGTAACTATATATTCCTTTCAAAACCTCCTCTGTGTAGGGAGAAAATTACAGAATTGGGATACTGCAATATTGTTAAGCTATAAAAGTAAAACAATTTCAAAAAAATCAAACCAAATATTCCTACTCAATGAGTCACTCACATTAGTTTTCTCATGCAGTAGAATGAAGCACACCGTGATGGTTAAACATTATTATTGATAGATAAAGTATATATATATATATATATATAATATTTTTTAAACATCAACACTTAAATAAGAATTCATTGACTGTGTGGGTACACATTTTATGTGATCTACAGTCTCAGATTCCGAGTAAACAACCCACACTGTTCGCTGAAAATTCTACTTAATATTTCACACTATTTAAGTTTACATTTAGAATAGACTGGAATGTGCAAACGGCAAAGTGCTGGGCTTAGTAAATATGGGCCATGGTTTGAAAATCTAATATATAAAATTGATTTAGTATTTGTAGTGCCCTTGACAGGAGGCACATGTATTTGCCAGTGATTCAGGTGACCATTCTCATACAGCCAGCATTGTGCACGCTGACCATTTTCATACAGCCAGGGTTGCAGGTGACCATTCTCATACAGCCAGGGTTGCAGGTGACTATTCTCATACAGCCAGGGTTGCAGGTGACATTCTCATACAGCCAGGGTGTCAGCTGACCATTCTCATACAGCCAGGGTTGCAGCTGACCATTCTCATACAGCCACGGTTGCAGCTGACCATTCTCATACAGCCAGGGTGCAGCTGACCATTCTCATACAAGCCAGGGTTGCAGCTGACCATTCTCTACAGCCAGGTTTGCAGCTGCCATTCGCATACAGCCGGGTTGCAGGTGACCATTCTCATACAGCTAGGGTTGCAGCTGACATTCTGATTCAGTCAAGGTTGCAGGTGAACATTTGTAAAGCTGTGCTACCACGAACAAGGAGGGACCCCGGAACTAAGGGTGAAGGATGAAACCCGCAGCTGCGGAGGCACGTCTTGGAACATGGACAGTACATGTAGCAGGGGTCTGATCGGAAGAGATAGCGTTACCGGGGGTAGTAGGGAGGAGCCATGGAAGGTGGTTGGTGTCGAGAGCCGTGGTCGTAGGTTGGAGGCTTGGTTTATAAGGTTGGTATCCGAAAGCCGAGTCGAGGGTTGGAGAAGGTCGAATGGTGATGAGGCAAGCCAGGGTTGATTTCCAGAGAGGGTCCTAAGTGGAAGCCAGGTCGGTACAACAGAGGGAATACAGAGCGAGGTGTGAAAGCACTATGGACAAGGCAAGGCACGAACGTGGGTAACACAAGCTACAGGGAACTATGTCTCAAGCCAAGAAAGAAATGGCCTGAGCAGGCATATAAAGGACCAGGATCAATGAAGCTGTGGCAGTGGCCCCACGGCGGAGGCAGAGATAGGCAAAACAAAGGTGGCAGGTGAGGTGAAAACATACCCTGTTTGTGCGAGAGGAACGAGCGTGTTCGAGCGGAGAGCAGGCACCTCGTTGTGTGAGGGAAAAGAAGCCCTGAGTGAATGTGCGACGCCCCCCACAGATGCCGAGGAGCGAGCGACAGCGGGGGGGAGGAGACCCGCCGCTATGGCGGCAACGCATAGTGGAAGCGGCGACGCTGATCAGATCGGCGGGAGTGGAGACGCGGGCGGGAGGGGTCCCCGTCCCCGGTGGCCAATCCTCGCCGTCGTTATAGACAACACAACAAAAGGGATAAAAAGGGAGGAACGGTTTAATGAATAAACACCTAGGCACTGCATCTGCACATGTGATATGGTCAGGGTGCGCAAAATGGTGGGTGGTGCAATATTTTCTCGGTGGGGGGGGGCGTGGTTGTTACAGAGGCCCTGCGGTTCCCCGAAGGCATTTAAAAAAATGCCAGGGAATCACATGAAGCCTCTGTAACCTTTCACTTACCTGGAATTCCAGCGTCGTGTCTCTATGGCAATCGGCATAAATGACGCAGCAGGGTCATTTGACACCGGAGCCGGCATGGAGCGCAGCCGGAGGGGAAAGGGACGGGGACTCAATGTAGGTAAGTTTGCAACACCCTGACATAGGTCACGCATGACAATAGAGACAGACAGGTAATAAGACTGCAGGTCACAGAGTTATACACAGACAGACCACTCTGTAGAGATTGAATAAATTGCACAGTGACTGTTCTAAGCCAATGGTGTCCGGGGAGGCTGGTCTATCAAAGGTTTTATCATCACTGTTGTATTTCCGTTCGTTGTGGAGAAGGAATGCTGCAGGCCAGAGAAATTCCAGCTACTGATGGACAGCATTAACAATTTGTATATCTAATCATAGCCATGGCAAGTGAAACATAACACTCAGAAACATACATTACAAGATGGAGCTCTCCAGTGAGACTACATTGAAGCTATTGAAACTGAACTGAAATTGCAAGTATGTTTAAATTACAATCAAACTTATGGGTGCAATAATGTTATGTTTATTTTTGTTGACAATTGGTATGAGTTCTTTGCTTCACCCCTCGTCTTTGGAGTAAAGTTACTGGGTCGAGGCCTCTCCTCTATTATAGGCATGGAGGAGTATTTTGTTTTTAATATAATAGCCTGTGTGTGGGGGGGCATTCAGTTCAGATGGGGTCAATGGAGTGCGGCAGGCTGCCTCGAAGTTCTACATCACACTACCACAGGCATACCGGAGGCGGCTTACTTCAAAACCCCACATTACTTAGTAAAGAGTTTTTTTCAGTGGCAGGTAAAATGCAGGGATTTCACACTGTGATTAAGAAAACTCTGACACAATTCTGATCATAGCAGCTCTTTTCACTTTAATGGGCGGTATTTTTTATTGTGCGCTTTTAAAGCATTTAGTGAATTAGTCAAGAAACTGTTTGAAAATTAGGCAGTGTTCCTTAATTTAGCTTTATAACCATTCATTCACCTACCAATGAGGTATTTACTGTATCACACGTGGTGTCCTTGTGCCAGGTCCAGCGTATATTTGCCAGCAGTGAAAACTATGAAATGTGTGTGGAGAGAATGAAGAACCTTAGCGAATTTTATCAGTAAGTTGTCAATCTTTTTTTTCTTTTTTAAGAAAACGACTTTTTAATGAATGGGTTTTATACTGGTTTATGTACATGTGGTTAAAATCCTCTCACAAGCTATAAATTTTGGTGGCGGTTTGGAAAACTACTGAAGGGGGTTTTTTGTTCAGATTTATAAAAAAAAACCCAGGTACAGGATACAACAATGCGTAGTTGTCAGACGCGCACTACATGCCAATAATTCGACTTACATTTTTTTTTTTTTTAAGTGGGTTTTGGGAATGGGAAACTCCCCTTAGATCTGGTCTCTAAAACCATGCACACCTTTTCCATGGTTGCCAGCCCTCAAAAGCAGAGTCAGGTACTTTATCATAAAAGGATATTTTTATAATTAAAAAAAAGATGTGACATTCATACAAAATGTGTTAAAAGTATTAAGAGCCAGTGTCATGTGTTCACATTTAAAACCGTTCACAAAGCACTATCTGTGACACTTAAATGGATCAAGTATACTATAGTAATGTTATACTGTATGGTAGCAGGAGATCATCAGCCTGCTGTATGACACAATGAACACGAGAGAGAGACACCATCTTATGACACCGCCTACACAACCTTCCTATGCCACCAGACAGACAATCCTTAAGGGACAGTACCATGCTTATTTGTTTTGGGAATGAGGGCTTGACGACAAAGCCATTAGGGGCTTGAAAACATTCCCCACTATAAATAGAAATTGAGGATTATCTCTGCAATTATTTTGTGTGCAAGTAACATTTCTATTTTTGGGCTAGCAACATCTTTGTGTTTTTTTCTCTCTGTGTGATATTATCCTCCATGCTTCCATGTCATTGGACTGGACAGAAAGATGAGTATACAGTAATGTATATGTGGTCTCATGCAGAAAGTGTTCTACATTCGTGTATGTTGGCTTTTTATTGCTAAAAGTATAAGTATTCTCCGAATTCTACGATGGGCATACATGCTCAAACTGTTTACATTGACTGAAATGTTCTAATATTGGAATGTTAGGATTTTATTGCTATACTATTAAGTATTGTTTTTAAAGTGCCGGTGGCACTACTTCTTTGAAATGAATGAGTACTTTGACACTGTTATGATGTACGACTAGGTTATTTACTGGAATGTTCTTATACGCCACTGTGACGCGCACGGATTTAAGTTGTTAATTATTTCTTGCAGTATATACTGGCATAGACATTGCCAAAAATATTGAACACTTCCTTTCGTTCAGCAACAGAAAACTATGATATAACATTGGGATTGATGTCAGCCTATAGACAAAATCCAGTAGCTGCCATACAGAGTTAGGTGCCTATGTATATTGATTATTCTAAGTGTCCACAGTAGTGCATGTTGATAATGTTATATGAACATGATGGCCATTTTTAATACCTTTTTGGAAAGCTATTTGTATGAAATGTGTCACAATGACCTTTTTTGAGCATTAACATTTCTTTGTGGTAAACAAGTATCTAACTTGTGCTTTTGACGGTGCTGGGACCGATGGAAAGCCAGTACAAGGATTTTTTACCTTGTGAGAGTGTTTGACATTGGGGAAAAGGGAAGAATATTTCTTCCTAAAACAATTGATGTAAAGGCCCGCTTCCAAGCAATGAGAGGAGCCTTAACGATTGTCAGTATATGGAACAAAAAATGAAAATCAAATGGGGTACAGTCATTTAGAGTACGTAAGTAGGAAAATATCAGACCATGTGCCAAGAGATCTGAACATTGATTCGGTTAAAAAAACTGTCTAGCCCCGTCTTCAGCAGTGCTGTTTTTTAAGTAGAGATCTATCATTCAGTGGTACATACTTTGTGTCAAAGGTAATTGAAGGCCAATAGAAATGGGATGAAATTAACTTGAAGTATGACCTGATTTGTATCCGTTTCGAAATCCATTCAAAGATCTGGGGAACCACCTTGGGTAAGTCTTAACCTTTTTTGTTCGCTGTACTCGATGGATTTCCTGGTTTTTGGCATGTGGTCTGGCAAGGTTTCACATGGACAGGCATGTTGTATGGTGGCTTGTGCACGTGGGGGGTTACTTAAGTTTAGACATATTTCTGATTATAACAAGGAGAGCATAATAGTGCTGAAGGAGGGGGTTAAGCTGCATTGTCACTCTGGTTGTACTGACAAGAAGCTTGAATCTGAAGGGGGTCTGTAACCCCACTTAATCTGTGCCGCTTTCTCCTATTGTGTAAGCCCATATACATTCTGCAAGGATTTTGCTGCTTCTATACTATGGATTGTTTTTGCCAATATGGTGTAACCTTTTGTGTTCAGCCGTGAAAAAACTTCACCGTGGCAACTTTCAGTTCATACTAATTTGGGGTGCACATTTTGAAAACAGTTGGTACATTCATATAATATCTAATCATGTACTTCAGGACCCAGGGCGATCTTATCATTTCCTTTCCAATTTCACTGACTGTGTGTGAGGAATTTTTGATGAAAGTTCGTGCAACATTTATGGGCAGACCCACCTGGTTGGGCGACCCTGTGGGTTGGGGTGATGTATTGTGAGTGGGTGTTGGTTAATTGTGTGCTGTGTGTGGTTATTTGTGGTTCAGGGCTGCCAGCAGGGGGGGACTGCAGGTGTTCGTGTCGTCCTGGGCCCTGTGGGGTCAGGCATAGTGTCATTACAATTAAAAAACGTGCACAGCCCGCTGTCCTGGTCTCTGACGGCAGGACCTATATGGCAACATTTGCGTAGCACTTACACAAATAGCTTCTCTCCTCCATTCTTCTTTGTGATACAAGCTCTATAGCTTCGTGTAAGTTCGAATGTTTCTCTCTCTGCGACAAGATTTGTTAATCCGCAAGAGAATTCTGTTTCGTTGAGCACATACCTGCAATCATCTCCTCTGCAGAGACTCCACCCTTCCTGTCTGCTCCACACTTGTATTAATAATCCTTCATTATATGTTGAAAGCTCAGCAGATTTTTCTTCTCTAGTGCTACAGCAGCTTGTTGTTCCACCGTCTTTTCATTCACTGGGCTACCTGGCTGTTGGGCGGTGGAGTAGTTTTCTATTCTTCAGTCTTGCTCATTTTGGAGCTTTTCTCTCTGATGATACAGTAGTACTGTCTTCTAGCTCTGCCTCCATCCATCCTCTGGTGATGCTCATGTGACCTTGCAGATTCCTCATCTGCTGCTGTGGAGACACACTGGGTGTCAGGAATCGGGCCGTTCTCCACGCTCATCACACAATCCCTCCCTCCCCGCAGGAGCCCCTGGAAACACACAAAACATCCTGCTTTACCGGCCTCCACGGCTCCCCGACCTGCCTGCCGCCGTCGCGGAATACACTCCCCTCGGCGATTCCTGGTACAAAGCGCGCGGCACGCCCACGCCTCATGCGCGCATACCTGCCACTCCACTGGCTAGTCCACGCGGCGTACACCGTAACGGAGCTCGCTCAGTCTGCAACCCTCTTTTCGCCGTCCCCCGACCTCAGGCTACCGCACCACCCACAACTGCACGAGCATACTCGTACCAAACAAGACTCACCTGGCCTGGTTATGCCTGCACACCAATCGCAGTGGTCTCCTGTAGCTGCTTCCGTCCCGCCTCCGTTCCTAATTGGACCCTTACCTGTCTTTACTAGTGTCCTCTCACTTGTCGTCAGTCTTTTGCTCGCAATAGTCTCTGTATGGAAGACTTCTGGATTCTCTAGTTGTTTACACAGGTTCTGAACAGCTCATACGACTACCCCCTCTGGCTCTCGACTTTACGGCACTCCTTGGACAAACACTCACTCTGGCTACACCCTTGAACACGGCTTGGACTCGACCTATCCCACTCTCCACTCCCTGACTTCGATGCCAAGGATTCATCACATCTTATCTCTACAACCGGTTCCGGCAAGTATTCGTATACCTTATACAACTGCCTGGCGAAACGCTTACTACCCACCTCCGGACACGCTCCCTTTGCGAGTGCGGGTGAGCTATATAACCACTCCACTTCAGCTCAGGGGACGGGTCTGGTCTGCGGGCACACCGGCGTACGTCGAACAACTGGGCAATCAGTGAGCTATCGAAACCCCTGTATTTTAATCAGACCTGGAGCAATTCTTTCCTGCAAGACTCGCTGCTTTCCTTTTCGGCCGTCCACCTGTTTCTTCTTTGAACCAGGGAGAGATAGAATGTTTCTTAATGGCAGCACTCTCTTGCATTACTCGAGCTTTTCCTTCGCATTTCTAACTTTCTTGTGTTCACTTCAGGTTTTCTACATTCGTGAAATATCCATTATTTCACTGATGTGGCTAGTCAAATCTGAAACTATTTTTTTCAAGATTTCTCCTCTTTTTTCAGTCTCTATACCAGTTTCAGGACCTTTTCATATGTGTACTTTCCTGATTAACACCCTGTGGAGAGCGTGAACATCATCATCGGCCTTAAGGCTTAAGGGACACTGTTTCGCATGGCTTAGAGTGGCATTGCAGATAAATCAACAATCATCTTTAAATCCGCTATTTTGTAACAAGCATTTTTTTTGTTTTGTTATTTTGTTCCCCCCCCCAACACCAACAAAAAAACGAGAGGCAGACTTTACTTTCCAGAACTTTTTCCTTTCTTGGGTCACGTCGGTAGCGCGTCTCCTCACTCAGACTGGTGAAGCTAGCTGCAACCCACTCGCTAAGTAAACATCACGGCCTTCCTCAGGTGTATTGTCCTGTCCTCTTTTAGTCGCATTTGTTTTAAACCCAGCACAGCGATCCTGTTTTGTTTCTCCGCTTGTGTTTGTGGCCTTTTTACGGCGGTTTTCTTCTGCTAACCCCCCCCCAGTGTCGTATCAATCCCACTTCTATCCCACCGTGTCAGGGCGTCCGCCCGCGTAGGTTCAGAAAGATTTCATCACGCTGGTGTATTTTAGGCCTTAACTCTTCAGTGGTTTATTTTCCACATCAAAAACACAGTTTTTGGGACGTTCAGGCAAAAAAAACATAAAATCAAAAGCCTACTCCAACAGTAGGGAGGCTGACCTAAACAGAACAAGCCAATCTTATCTGACTGTGGCTTGGTCCGCTAACACTACAAACTATAGCGAGTACTAATATAGGATTCCTACTTGAAGTGCTGGTAACTTCCTCCATGAGTCTCCAGGCAAACCCTTCTGGAATTACTGCATGCACCCCTTGGCAGAAAGGCAGCTCTGCTTCTTCAAGCAACCATCTGTATCTCATGATGTTTGGGTGTGTGTTGCCAGACGATCCACAAGCCCTGCTTCCAGTAGGCCTGTGGAACCTACTGGTTGGGGACAGTCGGGCCTGTGTAAACTTTACTTACTTGTTCCAACGGCTTCTGGAGACCATCGCCTGGCAACGTGGGGTCAATTGTCGGCTACAAGGGTCATGTGACGTCATGTGTGCTATACTGGGGGGATGCGCAGAGAGGGGACCAGCCGCAGAGGGATTGCAGGAGAAAAAGCTTGTGCTCCCCTACCCTATCTGGAAGCCTGATTGCCTAGCTAGAGGAGTTTAGCATACTACAAACTATTTCCAACCTACAAATCGTGACTGTCAAATAGCCATTAAAAACCTACTCGCAGCAACTGTTTTTACCTTTTGGGTCTCTCAGTGTGGAGATTAGTTAAAACTGCTATGCATGTGATGTGGAAGCGGTGTTTCAACCCGCACACTAAATAATGTTATGGTGGGTACAGTACACACAAATAAACTCCGCACTTGAATGTTTTTAAACAAAGCATTCCACAGCCAGGAATTTATTTGGGGGAAACATGCTATTCCATACTGAATTTTTTTATGTACTTTTGGAAAAGTATATGTGACTGGAGGGGGTAACCAGGCGTTAATAAAGGTTCAGCCCGCTGGTTACCCCTGACCCCGGGGGTCACTGGTACCTCCATAAGCCGGGCCAGGATAATACTGCTGGAAAATAAACTGACCCTGTTTTTTCCTATTTCATGTTCCCTTACCCTAGAACGGTGAAATTTCTTGTGTGTCCCATTTTTAGGAAGGGCATATTTGGGTGGAATACAAATTATTTTGGTTTGCGTTGGGGGCCAAAGTTGCTGGTATCATTTTATTCTCCCAGCGAGCAGGCTGATTTGCGGTCCCACATGGTTGAATTACACCGGGGCTTCCCTGTGTCCCCAGACTCCTGGATTTCGAGTCCAAATATCCCTCAAGTTATTTCCCTATATAAGTATACGGTCCCCCAAAGTATCTTCTGTAATGAGTGTACTCTTTATATATGTTTTTGCGTTTACTATAAGGTTCTATACAGACAGCCCATGCATATGGTTAATGTGCCAGTAGTTACATAGGTCCATAGATGAGGAGGAGACGGGATGTTGAGAAGTGGTCGGGTGCTATGTTGACGGACAAAAGGGCGGATACTGGTTCTGTAGAACAGGACACCCTGGTGGAAACCTGTCTGGCTGCTGTAACGCAGTGGCGCCTGCCCATGGGAGGCAATGGGGCTGGCTAAGGAAAAGATGGGCGCCGTAGGTGCTTTTCCTGGCCAGAAGGAACGTGGGAGAAGCACTCCTACTCCCCCAATATATCAAATCACAAAAATACCGGTGCCGCCCTGGTTCATGAATCTCTGGGTATACTCCAATAGTCTGATAAGAAGAAAACAACCTGGGCACTGAGCGGATTTCCTGCCTTAGAAAATTATTTTGAGCCCAAATATGACGTTCGGCCTCAAGGGCCTTTCCAAATGCAAATGGCATAATCATAACCAATGCCATTGCATTTGAAAAGGCCTTGAGACCTAACGTCATACTTTTTGGCTCACAATAAATTTTCTAAGGCAAAAATCCGCAGTGCCCAGGTTTTTTTCCTCTTATTGTCCTATTGACCAGACATATGTCCCCGCCCTGGGGCGGTCCTGAGCCGTTTCAACATCCCCCCTGCCTCTGACCTCATCACCAATAGCCCTGCTTCAATTGGCTTGCTGAATACTCCACGCTCGAGTGGCTGAAAGCTTTGTCCCATTTAACACATAGGGAAAATAGTCTCTAAAAGGGGCTGCGCGATCCAGAGCCGCTCTCTCTCAGTCTTTTCAGACTTCATAGATGTCTTGGACTGGTCCAGTGAAGCGCCGGTAAGTTTCCCATGGTCATTGGGCGAACCAAGGAATTCCTAGCCAAGCTGAGGACTGGTTCTGAGAAGTGACGTTACCTGTTCCAGGTATTTCCAGCTCATTGGAATGAAACAAGGTCAGTCTGGCTGAAGCGGCGGTATTGCATCTAGGAGCCTAGTTTGTACTCCCATACCCAAGTAAGTGTGTATTTCTTTGTATTTTGTCTTTCTGTGTGTTTCCGAGTCTTATCTGAAATAAACCTTCATTTTATTTCTTTAATTGTGTTTTGCCTATTGCAGATCGCCTTTTAAATATAGAATGTGTTAAAAGTCTGGTTCTAAACACACTGACCCTGCACTGAGACTCTGACAAACTGACCCTGCACTGAGACACTGACCCTGTACTGAGACACTGACCCTGCACTGAGACTCTGACAAACTGACCCTGCACTGAGACACTGACCCCTGCACTGAGACTCTGACAAACTGACCCTGCACTGAGACACTGACACACTGACCCTGTGGGCACACACTAACCCTGTACTGAGACATTGACCCTGCACTGAGACACTGACCCTGTAC